>JAQFYG010000646.1:0-26474 GCA_034694325.1 Entomobrya corticalis | reverse complement strand
CGAGCAATTAACACAGCTGTAACAACAGTGAAATGTCGAATTAAAATAGTGTTTCGTGGAAAATTACCAAGTTAATTGTACAAATTTGAAGTGAGTGTAATATTATGTCATAAAGTAGGAGAGGCGTAGATTTATATATTAAAAACTGGATGTTGGAAAGTTGAAGGTTAATGGGTAAGTTTTGAATATAGTTCTTGTTTAATAATTAATAGCTTACGATTGGCAGCGCAAAGACAAATTTTGTCAATTAAAATTATTATTAATGCTACCATTCTGTATTGTTTTAGAGCCCTGAAGTACTGAATATCGTCCTCTAAATGCAGTCATAATTGGAGGGGATTTCTCACAAGGAAATATGTTGGATTTAGACCTTCGATTTTTGGGCGCTGCACCTACGCCAGGAGTTTTAAATATCACTAAACCTTTCTACACAGTTTCTTGGTCACGAGATAATCAAGTTGCGCTAATTACTGACGGTGGTGGAGTTTTTGTTGTGGTAAGTAGATTGTCGTCATTTCTTTTTTACTGATTTGTATTCAAACCACTCAGTAAGTGTTAAATTAACCGTGCTACTATTGGGCTGCATATAGAAAAAGACATGCACTAACTTTCGGGAGTTACTGTTATTTAGTAAAATGGTTTTTGTGGGTGCCACAAACTTGGCGTTCATTGTTATTTCGATCCAAAATTCGAAACCCACTTGTACTCATAAACTTACATTTTAATGTAATCCATTCATGTAAGTCTGTTACAAAGCTTTTTCATAAAATTAGGAACGAAGGTGTTGAGAGGCTTTTTCAACCGCTGGCTTCTGTCGCCTCCATCCCATCCTGTCTACCTTTTCAAACTTCAAAAGCTATCTATCATCTCTTTTATCTGTTGTGCCTCCACTACTAGGATAGTTCATCATCACTTATAGTATACTTTACTGCTAGTAGTACCTGGAGGGAGTACAAGTCTCCCCGTAGAGCGCAGTGTTAGATCAAGGTAACTTTTACAAAACCAGGAAACTTGATTTTATATTCATAATTTAATATCCTATCCTATTATTATTTTATGTGTATAATAAATATCTGTTTTATTGTTTTCTAGATCGCTTCAAACGCTGTAAATATCTCAATCAAAATGGCAAACAGATGTCAAGCCTTATTTTGTGTCACTATACTAAGTGTAATGTGCCATCTCGCAAGCGCAGATCTCTTCCCATTACCTGAATTCACTGGGAAGGACGTGACCACATCTGTATTTGGTTCAGAAAATGATGAAATCTTTCCCGTCGCATTTGGGGATTTGAACGCGGATAAACTAACAGATGCGGTAACCGTTACACGCGATAAGTCGTCCTTAGTTGTTCTATACTCCCGTCAAGAAGCCCCCTACCTTCAGCGTGGCGTTCACTGCAATATTCGAACGAGTAAAAATCATACCGTTGAAATCGTTGGCGTTGCACCTGGCGATTTCACTGGAGATGGCTTGATGGACCTCGCTGTGACACTGGAGCAAATGGGCACCAATGACAAAGAACTCATTATCCTAAAAGGTGACGCTAATGACGTAATTTGTGATTCGGGAGTTGAAAATGTAACAAGTATAATTGTGCAAGAGCCCCTCGCTGCGGATTTAAATGGAGACATGATTGTGGACCTGATCGGGGAAGAGTTTATTGATGGAGCAAATGGACAATATAGCAGATCAAAAATTCAGAGAACGGTTTGGCTCTTTCAAGACACGTTTAACAACCGGTCTTCACGTAAAATCCCATTTATACTGGATGATGTTGACCAACACATTACATCAGGCTTCCGCAAAATGGCCAACCCTTCGTCTAACGCGTTCGTCGATATTGATGCCGACTATGTCCCGGAGTTGATTATAGTCACTGAATTGGACTCTGATGAAGCGCTAGAAAGTCATAGATTAACTGTCAAATATATGATTGAAACATATAAAGTTATCGTGGATCCTAATCATGATTCAATGTATCCTGTAACATTTATGAGAAAGAGGGATGATATTCCCATCGTTAAGAACAATACAAATAGTATCAACACAATAGGCCAACCTCTTTTCATTGATTTGAATCAGAATGGAGAACTCGTCTACATACTTCCATATTGTGATCAAGCGAACTGTCATAAAGGTTCAGATTTCGGCCTTATAGCAATTGTAAATGAGACTACAGTTGATATTCCACTCCAAGGCAAGGACTATAACGGGAAAACGTGGAAGTGGAAGTACATCAGTCGAAAGGGAGAAAACGTCCCGTCCCATTTTGACGGCTACTACTCTAGAACCATTTCTTTACGTGTTGGTGATTACAACCTGGATGGGTTTCCTGATCTTATTGGAGTTGTAATTTCCGATGACGATGATCAACATAGAGAAATGCGTGCTGTGGTCCTAGAGAACGTTCCTTGCAAAACCTCAGAAAAAGTGTCATGTCCCTTCCCAAGAACGTTCAACTTTAGATTTGATGTGCTCCAGGATTATCAGAATGTGACCCTTGCAACATTTTACGATATTCACGACGACGGTTTAATTGATGTGTTTCTCGTTCGTCGTACAGATAACAAAAAGCACAAATATGAAGTCCGTGCATTCGAAAATAGTCCTGACTACGACTCCAACTTTTTCAAAGTGATGGTTCTCTCAGGACGTTCATGTATGAAGTGTCCACAAAATGGAATTCCTTATGGGAATGTGGTCACTGGGCCTATAATCAAATACAGAACAACAACTCAGTTGGGCGAGCGTCAAACTGCGGTGGCAGCGCAAAATTATCGAAGTTCCCACTTATCGATGGACCTCCCTTACACCATATTTGGGATTGGTCACTCTCCCAACTTTGTGGAAACGCTGATTGTTGGAGTGAGTCCGACTGATAAGGAAAATCGTACTCATGAGTGGCCTCAAATCATCCCAAATAGTCAAATCATTGTGATTCCACCACAAAGCGGAACCCAAGACGCGTGGAAGTTCAAGTTATTCCTGACGCCGAGTGATGCCGTATGGAAAACATTTGCGGTGCTCATTGGTGTCATTCTAGTCGTTCTTCTGATTGTATGTGTGTTGTATTATAAGGAAAGGAAAGAAGACAAAATGGATAGGTTACAAGAGGCGCATAGATTTATGATGTAAATTCTAAAAACTAAAATTGTAAAGTAGTTATCACTATCACTGATTAATCTCATTCGTTTTCGTTGCTGGAGTCCCTTATCTAGTTTTAGCCGTGCACCAGCACTTTATCACTACAAGCGCATTTCTTTTGACATTATAATAAACAAGTTAACAAAGTCCAAATCCGCAAAAACAATATATATGATGTATTTATAAGGTAGAGAATGCATTTTATTTTGATGAGCCACTATGGGAAAATGATTTTTTTGTGTATTGCCCTTGCGAGCTTGCTTTTGAATCTATTTAAGTAAATAGCATTTTATATTTCGTTGAAAGTACTTGTTTAATTTTTCTGATCTGTAAACAGACGTTTTTTAGCGTATGAACTATTACCTATATACACGATATCTAAGCATTTAAGGGTTACTGCTCCCTTCCGTGAATTTTATGCGTGATAAATAAATATGAAATAGAAACGGAATTATGTGAGCACAATAAAATTATAAGTGGGTATTATTAACTATTGTAAAAACAAAATATTAAAAAATTATAAGCTTCTTTGTTTTCAATGAACAAACGACAATTTTACTAAAACTGTATTTACTTTTGTGATGTTTTGTGAATATATACGTATATAAGAATTTTTGTTTCAACGTTTAAAAATTATCATTGTCGAATAAATACATTATATTTAATTGAAACCATTAGTGTGTACCTTTCCTTACTGGAATTATCTTCTTTGTAATGCATTGCATCGTATTGGAAAACTGTATTCTGCATTTGCAACATCATACTGTAAATATAGCCCACTCATCAAAAGAATTAGGTACTAAATTTATTAATCTAAAAGTTAAAAATTATGTTATGCTTGTTGATTTTTTAGGACTTTGTTCACACCCACGAAGAAGTTGAATCTGAAACAATTCGGTTTATCGGTAATGAAAGCAGAATACCATGTGGGAAGACAAAGGATCATAAGGATTTAGAAAGTTATACAGGCATTTCTTTGACAAGCCTTCTTCGAAGTAAGGACAAAAATGAAATTTTCGAAATTGTGCGGGACTCCATCATATGTCCCAAGGAACTTGTCAACGCTGAGGTTCATTTTTACTTCACCAAAGTTAGTTGGTCTGAACGCCCTTTGAAATTGAAGCCAACTAACGATGGGTTAGTTCCTTTACTTTATTAAAAGTTAATGTCTAATTTAATCTTACTTTTTTACAGTATTAAACTTGAGTTTTATTCCACTCTACAGGAAATTTCAATATATTCTTGGGGCCTTAGACAGCTATTACCATCTCCGCTTGTACATAAAATCTGCTCAAGATATTGACAAAGAAGATAGCGTGGAGCAAGACGAATGGCAAATTTGTGTAGATTTAACTGAAAGCTACAGGCAGATGTTAATCTCTCAGTTTTGGTCGATAAATGTAGAAAATGAAGACAACTTCTCTGCTAGCATTTTCAACGAATACAAACGGCGAATGTATGAGCTCTCCACAGTCGACTTTCTTTGGCTCCCTCCCTGGGATGATCCACCATATCGAAAATACAAGCAAGCGTCCGAGGGCGAATTTCAAACAAGTCTTATAACAGCCCATGCCTCTGGAGATATCTGCATTTGGAACGTGTGCATTAACTACGCCACAGGCCAACATGATATTGACCAGGATTCCAACAAATACGAACAGAATTTCTACTTAACTCTAGAATTCAGGAGGAATCTTGTTCCTGACGAAATTGTCAGTTCGTTAAATTTCTACAAAATTTCGAATTCTCTTGGGGTCTTGATTATCGGGACCACACAAGGAACTGTCAAAGCATTCCGTGTGTCCTACAACAGCGTAGTGTCCCAAACATTAAAACCACTTCCAGCGGACGAAGGCCCTCTACCCCAAAAGTATATTGTGGACAATGGCGTACTTCTCTGTGACAAAGATGGTATCGAGGTTCAAACAACTTGTGGTGTGGTAGTTCAGAAATCTGATGGGGAAGTGGATAGACTGCAACTATTTGTTTTCAGACATCCCAACTTCATGATTCCATTTGAGCTAGCTGTGCCTACGGAATTCGATGAAATATTGATTGAGCAAGCTCCTACTGCGGAGAGAATTGTGCAAGGCTTGCTGACTGGTGTTATCGTTATTCCCAAGGAAAGTTTACAGGATGGAATCATATTGATGACCCTCACACAACGGGGAGTTCTTTCTTGGATGCATATTCAAAACGGTCAAGTTAAGGAGGTGTCTGCAACTGATTTAGGATATCTTGAAGAGGTTGGCAATAACACCAAAGAACAGAACATTGGTGCTACTGGTGTGGCCAAGAAACGTCTACAGTTTGGGGGATTAGCAATTTCTCCAAATGAAGCAATGATTTGTGTCGGCAAAACGTTGGCTGAGCATTTCAACCATTTAGCATTGCGAACACCTTCGGTTCTCCAGTTTCACTCGATGATTCCCAGTAAAGCTGTATGGCCCTACATCTACGACAAGTTCGCCAAACGGGACTTCATTTTTCACAGATTGGTAGATGTTCTCTCAGCGTTTCGAGTAATCATGGCTTCTTCAGATATCTATATAAACGAAATTCTCGACTGGGCAGTACCACTAGCCTCCAAGTCATTACAAGATCTTCAAATCCTTTTTTGGATTCTCCGTATTCAACCTGGTGTTGATCGTGATCAGTTGGCATTTGCATTTAATCTGCGCAAAGAACAACCCCGTCCATTTCTAGATCTCAAGTCCAAACAAGTCCAGGCAATGCGCAGAGAAACGCTTGTTTCCGACCGTATAATGCAGCTCCGGTGTTGGGATGTTATCAAAAAGGTTGTTGAAACACCAGAAAAATGTGATTTGGAGGGAAATGTCGCGAATCTTCAAAGTCTGATGATCATGTACGACTACTTGGAAACAAAGCCAAAATTTCTGGAGATAAGAGGACCTCTTCCTTTGAAGCCCCGTGTATTGGTAGACCCTCCACCCCGTAAACCAGCTTGTCCATTATGTAGCAGACCTACAAAGCTTCTCAGTACTCCTCCAGAAGAGCGTTGGAAGGCCAACATTGACTTTATTGTGGATCATCCCATCGATCAAGAAGAACTGGAAGGCGTTCTCTGGCATGAACAGATGCACGTTCAAAAATCAAGAACACATCCGATAACAAATTGTGTTCTTTCCTTGGTCCCTACCGCTTTCCCATACAGAAAGTGCATCTTTTGTGGCACCATCTGCATGCTACATCCCACTTTCGGACAGGAGCCACTTTGCCCATTTTGCAACGGTATAATGGATCCTCCTGTGGGATTTTTCTCGGACGAGGAGGAGGATAACTTGTTGGAAGAAAGTTTTGGGACGAACGAAGAGTTGGAGGGACTCATTCAGGAAATTAAGGACCAGCAGGAGGCGGAACAACGTCGGAGGGCAGAACAGGCTCCTCTGTCCAGGCGTGCCAGAATTGAAAATATGTACATAGACTCGTAAAAAATAAGTAAATCTTTATAAACAACTGATTTTCTCTTGTGTCCCAGAAAACGTTAGACATTTTTATTATTTAAATACACATTATACGTTTAACACTTTTTTTAGATAAAGATAATATTATAGCATTACATATATAATTTGTATATAGATCCTCATTTTTATAATTTCTTTCATTTACACTGAATTCATTTGCCCTTTTATTACATTTCAAATAACATAACATGTATATTTAGTAATTTTCTTATCGGTACAATATATAATTGATTTTGTAAGTTGTATGTGACATGACATGGTAGTAACTTTTAATATCTGGAGTAAATAGCTCGATAATAAATATAATTTAGTATATAGTTCGGTACAACACATATTTATAGGTATCTTCATTTCATTATGTATGGTTCATTTAAATATTTCTATATTCTTTAACTTGTTTAACTTGAAAAGAAACAAAAATAAAAAAATTGACTGGACAAATAAATCAAATGTTTTTCATCAACATTCAAGAAAACCAACTCATTATTTTCATACAACATTTCAATTTGGTGGATAGCATTTTTGTAGTTTTTAACCAGCAATTTAGCATTGATGCATCAATTACTATCGAACATGATTAAGTTTACGACAATATTACTACACATTTTACCCATTTTCATTTACTTATTTTCAAAGTTTTTATCATATCATTTGTTTGGCAATTAAAATCAGGTTAAAAATTCTTTTTTTGAGTGTTCTACATTTTATTATGCTGCGAAGAAAGGAATAATCTAAAAGCTAAAACAGCTAATCTACATCAAGCAAGGAATCCTCTAAAATTAACGACTAGATTAAACCATAAATTAAGATTTACATTAACTCGGGTACTTATCGGAAGTAAAGAGTGAATATACCAGGTGACTGAATCTAAATAAATTAGAGATTTATAGGATAATTATAGAATTTAGAGACTGACTAGCTAAATTACTCTTCCGGAAAACGTACGTAATTTCTTGCTGAAAAGCTATTTTTTTATGTGAAACTTCTCTGATTCAAAGATGTTCTTTCTTTATTTATTTTATTGTGAAAGTAAGATGTTTTCTTCTTTAAAGTAGCTGCAAGCTTTTTAAAGTACTTTATAGTTTTATTTTATGTACTCTAATCAGTTAGTTAGCATATAGTAGTACCTATATATCATCATTTTTTGTGTTCATTTTTCTTTGCCATCAGTCTTTGGATAAAAAATAAAATTAAGACGATAAAGGGGTTTTCAGTTTCATAGTTTTGTCATGCTTTTTAAACGTTGAGAAAGTGTTTACATAGTAGTAGGTCGCAGCAGCGCAGTAAAAATGATCATTTTTGAAACATTTTGATGAGTAAATGGTGAAGTTGAAGTGTATTTATTTATGAGAATGCTATATCTTTTGTTAGAGTACTGCATATTCGTATTTGGTAAACTAAAGCTAAAGTGAAAGTAGTAATAAGGTCAACTTTAATGTAATTAGTTATGTATGAATTTTGTTTTAAAAAACTTAACTGAACATGTTACTCGTTCAAGCGAGTTTTTTTCTCCTTGAAATCCACCATGATTTGTATCAGTGTTTTTGATCTATTCAATGCTTTCACCACCAAATATATAGTAACAAGTTGAACAACTTTCACTGATAATAATTAAGTTATCATTTAACTAAACGAATTAAGATGAGACGTGAACCTTGGCTAATGGAAAGTTACGCTGAAGTATAGCTCAAACTTGAGGAATAAAGATTCAAATTCAAATTGCCTCAAGTCAATAATTAACCATCAGCGCAGCCTGCCAACCGCCACATTATCTTCACTACTTGTTATAGTTAATCCTTATGAGCTAACTAAACTGCATTTTAAAGCAGTTCTTTATCTCTCTCATTTATATGAATGCTTGTGTACGTTTTTAAAAAATATCATGCAGAGCTCTCCTTTTCTTAAAGATTATTTATAATCTCTAAAAATAGAAACATTTCTTTCTTAACTATTTCATTAATTAATTTTCTAATAATTATTCATTAAAAACTCTGTATGTTTGTTATATTTATAAATGGGTCACTCAATTGTTGTGCAGCACTTGAATTTGATCAACACTTTTTGATTTCATTTTACTTGTCGTTACAATGAACACCAACCGTCTCTTCTGATCGCATTCCAAATTCCAATCAAACTTAAGCGTTGCATTAAAATGAATGGCCCCCGAGCCCCCATTTGCAA
Organism: Entomobrya corticalis; assembly: GCA_034694325.1. Lineage (NCBI taxonomy): Eukaryota > Metazoa > Arthropoda > Collembola > Entomobryomorpha > Entomobryidae > Entomobrya > Entomobrya corticalis. The sequence continues at coordinate 17,661 of JAQFYG010000646.1, read as the reverse complement.
TAAGTTAGATGTCCGCTTATTGACTTCTTAAAATTAAACCTATGACCTAAATAACCTATATTCGTTTCAGCATTAAATATTATTTCTTCATATCAATACAATTAAATTGAACAATTAAATCAACTTTGTAGTAAGTAAACAGTCATCGTAATAATGCAGATCTATAATATAGAGTTGTACTTACACAAGGTGAAGGTATTCTTTCGTTGTTACCAATTCATTCACAATAATTAAAACTCAGAAACTGTGATGTGACCTTCAAATACGTTTTCTTTTACCGTTAATTTATTTGCCAAGATTACATACAATGCATCTAAACAACATTGCAAACCAAAAGTGCAATTTTATTTTTGCCTTTTCACTTTTCTAGAGAGAATTTGTACAATTTTTCATGTGTATTTTTTAAATTCTTCATATTTTTAATGAAGCCCATTGATAAGCAAAATCTCATGTGATAAACACTTGCACATTCGCATTAACTATTACAATATTAAGTTCTATTTAAAACGGACTAAATGTATTTCATGGGGTCATGTGAGATTCAGAAAATCGGCAAGATAAATCTATAATTTATCAAGACTTTCATCTTATCTTTCTTCTTAAGCATAAGTTCAAGTTCATTTCTTTAGCTGTTTGTGATTGTCAGTTATGTCAAGTATTTAGCACTTGAAAATATTCATTGAAAATATCAAGTATTGTATCAAAATACACGAAGTATTCGTTATGAGATATAATTAAAGTCAAATGTATTCATCATTAGTTTGTTAATCCACTTTTCAATTCAAATTGAAGTAAATATTTAAGAGCAACAAACCACCGAGCGGAGCCAGATGGATACATCGGACATATATTATTGGTTAAGAATTTCGATTATTTTTTTCTTCAATCAAACGGTAAAAAACAACGTATTCTTTAGAAACATCACAGCTTCAATTATTAAACAATCCAACGAAATAGGCTAAATATCTTGTACTGCAAAATGTATAATCAATCAATTCAATCATGCTCTTTCGCAAATTCAACAAATGATATTTTGTATAAGGAATTCAGACATAATATTAATGTTTTCCAACTGTACAAATATAATATGAACGTATAATATGATTGAACATCCTAAAGTTCAACCAATCGCAATCAATTAAAAATTGATAGTACAAGTTCATCAATTTTATATATATCTTAATCTGATACAATAAACCTTTGGATAATATATATAAATTTCCTGTAATGTTTTCACACAACTAATATTTTAAAATAATTTACAAATATATATGTATATGTAATATATTTATAGATATTTATATATCTCAGAGGAGGAAAGATCACAATTTACCCATCACTTGAGAATAAAAACGAGATCACAAAAAGTCTCTACAGTCTACACATCAAAAAAACTTTTTGACAAGTTTTTTCATATTTCTTTCATCTCCTTTGAAAGTTGAAATAAAACATGCCATCATGCAAAATGGAAAACACAGGCAGATGGACTATAGAGAGTTAGGTAATTATGCACTGAAAGTTTTATCCAAACTCCATTTATATCCGTTTTTCTGCAAATAGTAAGCCCCACACACCCAATCAATCAAATGCATTAAACGATATGGCTTTAGCCCCACAGTTAGGTTGATAAGGTATACGCTTGGCCAGTTTTTAAATAAACTGAAATAAAACTATCTTATGATATGATTAACCTAGAATTTCAGTTATCTTAAAAACTCTGCGGTCGAGCATATCAAAATATCAACCTATCAAGGGGCTAGTTTGTAGTTATGATAGTTTGAAGAAAACGTCCAGTGCAGCACCTGCCATTTAGGATAATCTACATTTACGCTATGTAATAATAATGTTTCAAAAGAGTCTAATAGGCAGAGCTGAAGATGGAAAATTAGCGACTTTCATTTCGGAGCATTTTACTGAAACTTGACAGGATTAATTTTGCATTTTATATTGTTTGGTTATAGTTTACCCTTGCTTTGAAATTTAATGAATATTTCAAACTTTGCATTTTAATGTTTTGGTAGTTTTTACACCTAATTTTTTAAGTTTCATTAAAATGCAATGGTAAGTCAAACGGCATTTCAAAGAGATATCTTTAGTTCTATCTTTTAGACAAGACCGTTTCAAAACCTATAAAAAACCAGAAACTATTCATAATGAAAGTTAGGTATGTATGATTTATATATGTATGTAAGTAACTTACAGGTTAATAAAAATCTTGAGTATTTTCTACAGTTGTGTAATTTATCGAACCCTGACTCTTTTGATTTTCATAAATATATAGGTATTTAAATGGATATTAAAGTAAATCATTTTCTCTTGTAATCGTATATCATTTCTACATTTTAGATTCATTAATTCATAGCCATTTGCTTTTCATTTCTAGTAAAATATGTACAAAATCATACATTCAGCATGACCAAAAAGTGGTAGTTAAAAGTAGTTCTCAGTCAACTAAGAGCATGTCCTCAACTAAACCCTAGTTTAAATACCAATTATTAAGATAAAAACACATAGACTTTCAGTTACTTTGAAGTAGAAGGATTTTGATTTATAATTTTTCATCTTCAAAAAGGAACAAAACAGAAAACATACGAATGTCCGCTGGTTTAAATGTTAATAATATTATGTTTTAGAGCTAGGTGCCCGAGGTAATTACGGTACTCTTTACTCTTCAGCACAGCCCAGTTCGGAATTGATGATACTTTTCTACTCTAATGGATACGTGTGTATATATGTCAGATTTTTAAAACTAATTCAGTTGCAGTTTTTGTAGTTGTTGAAGCAATTACGTGGAATGCACTGTCAGTTTTTATATACTTTAAAACTTTTTATAAGGGGAAATGAACACCCAAAATATCTAACAATTAATCTAATTTGTAGTAACCCCTTTTAACATTCCTTCCTCCGTCCTTTGCATTCTCAGTATATATTTTACTTTCCATTTGTTGTACTTCTAAAAATATGTGTATTATTTTCCTAAAATAATCCTCTCCATTCATTTATTATCATATATTTACTCGAAATGTAATTTTAAAAGGTAAAAAGTAATTAGAAATGATTAGAGCGTATTTATCACGTTGTAGTTGGAAATCATCCTCATCATTAAAAATCACTATTTTGTGTGTGTGAAGATCTTTTTTTAAATGATTGTGGTTGAGTTGTACATAGGATTAAATTAAAAATCATGATAATCCATTTAAAACATTTTCTACTGATTTGTTCGTCTTTAATAAGTGTAATGATTATAAGAAATTTCAGTTTTTTCCCTACAGATTGACTTGATTTGTGTGTGGTAGAATAAAAAACGAACGATTCAACATAAGCGTAGGATTTCCGGTCTCTTCTCTCTTTTTTCTCATCGCAATTACCAATCACAATAAATTTCCTTTTTTTGCGTATTTGTTGTTCAGTTTGTTTCCAAAAATTAAAAAATATATTTAACTTTAAATTTTAATTATATAGATACTGAGGTTTGCTTTGAAAAGTGTTTCTACTAAAGATTTTTTCAGTTATATTTAATTGAGAATCTTAATAAGGTTTGAAGAGATGTGGTGTCAGTTAGTGGAGTGGTTCAAATACAAATGTACTAATTATAACCTTTTTTATAAAATTATGCAAAAACTGCTTCTGCTAGAACTCTATATATTTGTGTGTATTTTTACTGTAGTTTACCTTTAAAAAGGTTTACTCAAGTACTAAATGACATACGTACATGACCCCTTTAAATATTATTAATCATCGTAATCGTCTTCATAATAGCTTCTATTTCTTCACGGGCAACGGTAATTACCAAAAATTAGGATAAAAGTTTTTGTAAGTGATTCAGATTTCCTTCCTTTCCTATCAATCATTGTATAACGATATAGGAAATAGTTTGCCTATCTTATGTCTAATTTATGAATTGTGCATTTTAGTTTGAGGATTCCGTCTCTTTTTTGAGGATGAACATTGAAATTTTTTTTTGCTACGTCATCACAAAATCATCTATTTTATATACGTCATTATAATATATTTTAAGTATCAACTATTTGGAGGACATTTAAGTTTTCTTATGGCGAGTGTTTTCCAGTATTTTCTCTTTCTTGCCGAGAGAGCTATTCATTTGTTTATTTTAAATTTTAAATATGGTAGTGTTAAGACTTCAAAGGGCACACGTAACTTTGATTGACTCCACAATGCGTGAGAGGATACAAGACATAAAAGTTAATTTTCATTTAAATTGTAAACGGAGGGCATATATTATCGAAAGGGTAAAGAGATAGAGCCTGTTTTCTTCATCTTGAATTATATTCAACTGCTTAACTGACTGAGTGACAAGTGACAACAGCATATATATTTATAGATCAATGCCGGATATAACAGCGACAACCGCGACTCTAAAAATGAGATCATCATATTATTCGATGCTGAAGATAGTTAAGTGTATACTTTTTTTATTTATAGTAGTTTTCTTATACTGTTTAAGGCGGATAATGATTGACAACAATTCTTATTGTGTGTGAGATGACGAACGCGTGATTTTTTCTCAATTTAACGAGATATATAATGGCGACAAAAAAGGTATGAAAAATGGCAATGAAATTATTTATCATGATTATTATACAAAAGGAGTGGTGAAACGTTATGTTTGTGGTGAAGGGCATCACAAAAAGAAAAGAAAATCAGTTTTGCGACGTATTTAAATATTTTGTTTTTTTGTAGCGTAATACAGCTTTAACCTTTTTTAAATAGTATACTTGACTGGCTTATAGTGCAATTAAAATGGTTCAAGGTAATATGCATATATTTTTCTATGTAATAATTGTATGGAGTAATGATTATTTTTTTAATTAAATGATTTAAGATGTTGAAGATTGTGACGTAAGTCGTCCCTGTTTCGGCTCAATAGCCAAACTCAATCTGTATAGCTCATCGTCATCCAGTAAAAGAGTTGGATCTAGCAGATAGTTGCAAGCCTTCAGGTTGTACTCAATCTTGTAAGGGGTCTGCTGAAACTGACGGATTTCGCGAATGACATGTGCTATCATCCGCATTTTGGCAAAGTTAAGCAAACCTTCTGGAGTGTAGTTGGGGGTGCTCTCTTCGATAAAAGTCAGGTCACTGAGGTACATGCCCAGGTAGGGAATACCTGGAGGATCCACGCGATGAAGCGCCTCTCGAAGACTACGGAATCTACCATCGGACCCCATCAAGCTTTGAAGGCGGTCTAGGGTCCCCCGAGTCTGCAAAATTTAAAAACAAATTATGAAAATTAATTAAAAAGTAAGCATTCAAGTAGCCAACGGCAAATTGGCTACGAACAAATGAACTATACATATAACTTACTGTTTTTGAGAGTTTCTCGTTAGTCTTCTTGAGCCTGTATACGGAAGTGTTGTTAAACGCCGCAGTGATCTGAATGACCCCATTAAAGTTATGAAGCACCCTGCAAATATCTCCAACAGCCGCCCACTTCTCCATCGCGGACAATCTTGCCCCTTGTGTTGTCTGCCTCATAATATCAGAGACAACCAGTCGGCTAACTTCATTAAAGCGACGGGACATGAGCGTGATATGAGGTGCCCTAACTTCCTTATCATCTTTTGTCCAAGCTTGCCCCAAAAACTCTTCGGATCGAATCGCCACAAAAATCTCATGATCAAGATAGGTCATTTGCTCAGCAATTTCCAGAGCTGACAGGGACTCAATGGTTTCCTTCGTGTGAGTGGGCAGAAGGAGTTGTGCCAAGTCCACCTTTTTGGGATCCTCTCTGGTTAGCAATCGGAGGAGTTGAGATGCCGCCTTGTTCTCTGCTGGAAGGAGTGCTGGAGAGCATAAAATATCTTCAAGAAAGGAAACCGTCAAGTCTCTTAGTTTCGGATCTTCAAAATCCTGAGAATGCTTGGCCACCCAGTGACGAAGTACAGAGAGGACACGCATTGTTGCTGCACTGGACAAAACGCTTTCCTTGCGAGGACGAACAAACTTGAGCTCTTCATTTTCCGGGACGACAATTTCAGTTTGACCCTGGGCGATCCTGGCGGTGCAGCTGGAGCCCGCAGTTGCGATTGCAAACGCGGCAGCAGCAGAGGCGCTGCTGGAACGACGTTGGGATTGTCGAGAACTTGTGACCACAACTCCTGCTTTGCTGCTCATGGTAGGGGATTCAGAACCGTGAGTTTGGAAGGAGGAACGAGGAGTGGAGCTAGCACCTGTGATGTCCGATTCGACGTAAGACGGACGCTGCTTGGAAGCTCGACGTTGGAGAATGGCAGCGTAGATGGAAGTTGATGAAGCCTTTCTTACATTAGCTGGTGCTGCAAAAAATGCATTCGGTTTATTATTAAGCTTGTTCGCATATACATTCTCTTTGGGGGAAGGTGAGGAAATCCGAATTTTCTTCTTACAACTTTGCGGGATGACAGGTTCTTGCAGGTGCTTTTTCGCAGGCTCCTCCTGATCCTCAATCTCTGAATCTTCTGACGCTTCACTTGTTAAACTAGGGTTTCTCTTTTTTGGGCTCATCAAAATCGAATGCTGAACTTTTTGCTCAGTGAGTGTTTCACTGCTTGCTGTAGGGTGACCCCCGCCAGGTGGCACAAGCAAATGACCACCAACATCTTCGACGCGAAGTGTAACAGATTTTTTTCTTGCTGGTGGACTTGGTGGTCCCGGACTCAAAAAAGAGCTTCCGCTCGAATCCTCCACTGCAATCATATACGAAACAGAACGTACCATACCTACAAGCGTCAATAATACAGACAGACAGTGGCACAGGTGTTAAACAAATACATGCAATCACATTTTAAACATTTAAACATTTTATCACATTGATTATAATAATCATACAATATACACACATTGATGACATTAATCACAAGAACGTGAGACAACATTGAACATTTAAAATCGTGCAGTTTAATTAAAATAATTGCTTACTTTTCCGGTAACTCCATCTCCAATGAGGACCCTTTCCTTCCGGATCCCGATCACTCTCTGTTCCATAGCCCGACACTGTGGATGTGGTGGAAATCCTTCGATAAGCGTCAGGCTCTAGTCTCATCCCGTACTCCTCCTCTTTTACAACTATTCCGTCCATACTATATACACAGTTTTGAAATAAAGTATATAATTAATAGTATGCGATAATGGCTTCTTTTTGAGTAGTCCAATCTCATAATGCCCCAACTTTCACAATTCGAATACTTACTTGTCATTGGAAGCGTCTGGATACTCTTGATTGTAGTAAACCTTTTTCAGTGCCTCGAGCACAGTAACGGAGTCGGTAAAAACTCGATATGTGAGTAGGAAGGTGTTGAGAAAGTCGATAGAGAGAAACCTGAGATCTGTCAGTCTGTCGAGAAGACGCTGAGGCGTGGCATACCTTATCTGCGGCACCTTGCACGAATTTAATGTCCTCGAAAACCGAATATCCACATCATCCTTAAAAAGCTTAGGATCTGATCGGACCGCATGAGGCACAGCCACAGAAGCAGAGTCTGACCCATGCAACAAGTCATGAAAGTGCACGTTGTCCATACACTGTGAAATATCCGATGTCCAAGCATGCTTCTCCTGTGCAGATGGCGCCACAAGGTGAATGGTAATTGGACCGTTCTTAGTATCCAATATAATTTTAAAGTCCAGTCCTCCATGAACTATTTCCGGTTGTTGTGCAGACTTTTTAATGAGTTGCGAATTGCTAGAGTCTGAGTACGAGGATTGGCTCGAGATTGAGACATCATCCGTAGGATCCATTTCTCCAGAATCGTTAGGCTCTTCAATCAATGTGCAATCAGCAAGTGGTATCCGCCCCGTTGTAGGTACAAGATGAAGCCTCCCGTTAGCCGCCCTTGTCGTCAGTATCAAATGATTGGAGAAAAGGAAAGCCTGCCTTACAGCTTCTTTCTCGGGTTTCAATATCCTAGCTCGCCCCTTTCTCACTCCGCCTTCCATGATCTGAATCAAATTACCCTGACGGACAAAAACTTGGTTGACATCCAAAAGGATATCACATCCCTCAACAATCATTCTCTCGATGGCCAAGTTCTTTCGCAAGTTTTCCGTCTCCGAAACCTCATCATGCATTTGACGACTAAGTTCTTCCAGCTGGGCACGCGCGTTTTCCAGGGACTTTCTCTCGACATGGTCATATGGTGTGTGAGCTAAAAGCTCGTGAAGCGTGATGATATAGCGAGGGATCTAACAAACGTAAAGGGTTAAAGTTAAGGTATATGAATATTATTGACCTTGAGATTTCTATATCCATATAGTATGGATTGGGGCAGCCTAAGACTATTATCATCGCCAACATGATCATAACTTTTTTTTCTGACTACCTGATGCATTGGATATGTAAGGAAGCTCTCAAGTGATCGACCCTGACATGCAGATTTGTTTTCCAGTCGAGTGAGGAGCGAAGCAAAAATCGTCTGTTGCTTGCACTCGGTTAGCACCTGGAGGGAGTAGTGATGATTGCGCACATACTCCTGGTAGATGCTCAGCATTGGAAGAAGCATATCGAAGAGGTCACCTACACGTGCATCGATCATACACACACATACAAAAACTTTGCGTCAAAACAGGGCTGTCCCAACAAATCATTTCGTTTTTGTTTCAAAAATTATTCACAAAACAAAAAAAATATAACAAAAAACCAACAGTAAATAAACCATAAAAACAAAAAAAAATATATGTACGCTTATTTCTATAATAAATATATACATAACTTCTAAAGTTCAAGTATAATTTTCAACCAACCAACCATCATACTAAATAATCATAATACTTAGAGCAACAATCAATCAATCAAAAAATCAAATATATAGCCAATTAGTATCTAACATTCTCTATCTATATAGTCTATATAGATATTATCTAAAGTCTATCAAATATTTATATATAATATTTTCTTTGTACAAAGGAGGGAGACACACGGTAGCTCCAACAAGTGCATTTCTAGTTTAATACATTTTCGGACAGATTTTTTTTTGTATTTTTTTACTGTATGTTCTGAACTTGAGTAGTACTGACTAAAATCTTTCTTGGTCTTATGTAAAAAATGCTTTATTGGTTTTATAATGGGTCCTATATATAGATCGTCATCATGATCGTCAACATCATCTTCGAGAACATCTTGAACAAGCAATATCCTCATAAAATGAACAACTTTTTTCCCTTTGAAGATCCACTTTCACTCGAAAAAACGACTACTTACTCTACTTGTTCTCATATTATCTAAAATGTCTGCTGTCTAAAGTGCCTTTTCCTAAAAAAAATAGGGGGCTACAACGACGACATAATAATAAGCCACCTTTATATATTTTCTATCCATCCATCCAGTTTTTTCGCCAACCTTTTGCATTTTTGCACGGTTTATTTTATCCTTTTTTTCAGAGAATACTACGCAGTCCCTGTTTTCTATCCTCAGAACTGAGAACAGAATGATAAAATAAATATGCTTACTTACTAGATTTCAAAGAGACAGAAAGAGAGGGAGAGAAAGCACCTTCTGCTTTTTCCATGTATTACATTTTATTATTTTCCTCTTTATTTTTTTCTACCTTTCTTATGTTCCATCTCAAATTTCCCCTCTCAGGTGAAATATAAAGCTTTTTATACAATATTTTTGTTGTTGTATTATTATGTGCCCTGACTACTTTTAATGTGATGTGATGATGCCTATATGACAAGAAAAAAGGGAAAAGTTCATTCCACATCTCACTCATATATATATGCTCTCACGCTTCTTCCTTTTTCTGATCGATAACGCTAATGCGAAATGAGAAAACGGATTATATTTTGCTGCCATTTTCGCTAAAAGGAAACTAATTTTGCTAATGCCACCGTCGTCTCTCTCTCTCCCTCTCGGAGCTCTGCCTACTGAAAAAGCCTGTTTTCTACGAATTATCTGAGAGAGAGACGCGCAAAAACGATGAAATTATCTGTAATTGTATTTCTGTCGCTTATTTTCCCTCGTTATACTTTTCCCCTAGCATAATAATAAGATGGCTTAGTAAATGGAGCTCTTCTGCAATAATATTTTGGCTTTTTAGAGCTCTCCTTATGCTAAACTAAGTAGGTTTATTAAGCCTGTCTCTTCCACCATATTATACACTATATTATGTGATGATGTAACGGGAAGTATCATTATGATTATATAGTAATTAGTTGAATTATTATTTATTTATTATTATTATTTTAGAAGCTAGCGCAGCGAGGCGGCGGTAGCAGCAACACTACTCGATAGTAATTTTATAATTATTTTGTGTGTGCTTTCTTTCTACCAAGCTTGGAAATTAGTTAACGATATTATAATTTTTTTCTGGCATTTTTGTTGATTCTAAAGTAATTTTAGTAGTGGTTTCATCATCATCAGTTTAGTTATTATTATGGCACTAAAGTATAAAGTTTTTACTGATAGATATATTATGATTATTAGCATTCAAATAATTTGTGTTCAACTTTTTTGTTCTATAAGAAGAGAATTTCAAATTATTGATTTGTAACAAAGCTGCCTCTAAAATAAAGGACTTCTTTCTATAGATAAATGCTTATTATGATGTCTATAGAAAGTTATATAAGTAGATAAGTTATATAACAGCAGATAACGGTAGGAAAAAATAGTTTAGAGAACGATTAGAAACGGTTCAATGTAACTTTTTAACGTATTCAAATGTTTCAAATGATTACTCAGAGGAAAAACTGCTTTGTGTAGTATATTTTTAGAAAAATAAACAGAAAAGCTACTTGAGAAAATAAGCGCTTTAAAAAACTCGCCTTTTTAGGTTAAGTATTATATATTAGCTTGTATAAGTTATAATATTATACACTAAAAAATGAAAAAAATAACGATTATAATACTTAGTAAAAATACATAATTCTTAATTATAATAATAAGAATAAGTAGTAGTAGTAGTAGCACTGTTTGGTCACTCCACCAAAATGAATAAGAGAGGTAATTAATTAAATATCACAATAAATCTGATTGAATTTGTCTAAGAAGTTTATATTTTTGTAAGGAAAGAAATGGCTGCCTGCTATTAAAATATATTTTTTGTTGTTTTTGTTGTTGAGATTGAAATTGTATAAATGTAAGGGTAGGAGGGTAAATAGAGCTTTCTCCCATTTTTATCCCAACCGGGAGACAATTCATTAGTATAATGGCAAATGGAGATTTAAAGGGAAAAGGAAAATTGAGCAAAAGAGTTTGACAAAAAATAGTTTTCTTGTGTAGCTTTTTTCTCAAAAATGTGTTTTTGTAGCTTTTTCAAAAAAAAATATGTAGGTAAATTTTGTAATGATGATATATCGTGTCCGATATTCTTTTTCAAAAAATCTCCAGTTACATATATTTTGTTACATAATCAGACAATATTGGGACTCATGTTCATAAACGTAAAAGAATACTAGTGAAATGGGGCACAGATAATGAAATAAAAAAATAGTTTCTTTGTATATTATTATTATTGTTTGTGCTTGCATAACAAATAGGTAAAGGTACACAGGATATTTTATAAACTAAATCAAAAACAAAAATGATTTTGTTTTCATTTGAAAAGATGCAATTTTTTGGATATTTTTTCGATAATATATAGATATTATTTTAGCAGGCAGCATAGAGCAAGAAAAAAATTGTTTAAAAAAATGATATTATTATATAGCTTTCTCGTTTATCATGTTTGCATGTCAATATATTATGTTTACTCTATTTAAAAAAGTTTTCATTCGCCAAAAGAAACCGAAGAAGATGTTTTATTGCATTCCTTTATACACAGTAATGTAAATAAAATAAATAAACAAACAAAAAACAAATAAAATAATAAAGTTCTACTTGTTCATATCATCAATCAATATCACATCAAAGAATAAAATTTTTGTGTGTGCATTCTAGCAGAAAATGAAATTCGACAATTCAACATAAAAAATAAAAAGTAAAATTCATCATCATAATTCATTGCCAACTGCAGACACGTAATAACCAGAAAAGTTGTACAGAAAAAGTGCAATTTTATGACGGAGACGACAATATATAAACTTGATTCACATCAGTGCTTATTTTTTTGAACTAGTTATAAACTTAAACCAATTATATAATAATATATAGTATTTTTACTTTTGAAAATAAAAGTTTTTAAAGCCATTCCGAAATCCTTTTTCTAAAAAAAGTTTGCTGGAAAATGCATTTTTCTCCTAGTATCATTAAAATGTACTCACTACACCTACTCTATTAAAAAACAAACTTACGTAATGTATAGGCACTTGTTACACACGCATGCATAAAGGCTTTTTAGCAAGCTATCAAGCATTTCTCTTCAAATATTTTGTATCCCAAAACCTTAACTGGACTGATAAATAATGAGGAGAACGTGAACAAAATAGAATATTTAGACATACATCCACAAACATACTTACAACATATTCATATCATGTTATAATACTCCATATAAGATCTATATAATTACTTGATCACGATCAGAGATCACACACACACAAACTTATGTACAAACATCCACATGTTATCATTATGTATGCTCTTTCATAATACCATATTATTCCCAAGTAGTACATACAAAAATAATAATAATGATTACGGTACATAAATAATGATATTATTAGATAGATAAATAGATATATTTTAGATAACATGCAATCACAGACACTTACGAACATTTCTCCGACAGCATTTTTTATTGTCTCATACACATTTCTTTCTTTTTATTTTAGTTTTTCTCGACAAAGAGAGATAAGTAGGAAGAGGAAAGAGAGAGGATGTCAAAATGTCAGCCAAAAACGGAAATATCATATTGTTTTTAAAGAGGGTCATTAATTATTCATAGTAATAATGATAAAGAGTGGATGAAAAGAAAAAGAGAGAAAAGTATAAAGAGAAATGAAAATATGGAGATAAAATGATGGGATGAAGTTATAAAAGGTTTTAAAGATTTTTTATGACGCATTTCATCTTTCATCATCGTCCCCTTCGTCGTCTTTTTGACATTGACAATGACAAAGTCGCAGTTGTACATATATATTTTGCCCGTTGAAGTAGACAGGAAATAGAAGATTATAGTTTATGGGGGGAAAAGGTCATCCGTTATTTCAGAGATATTTTTTTAAACAAATAAACATTCAAAAAATAATAATTCTACACGGATTTATCGGTCTTTTTCGAATTTTGTGAGCAAGATTATTTTTTAGCGAACGAGAGTGTGTGTATAAGAGAGATAGATAGAGTGGGAGCAGCCAGCCACGAACGAACGTTACGAACACAGATAGACAGAGAGATAGAGAGAGAACACACGAACGAGAGAGAGACAAGAAGGTAGAGAGAGTGACCAAAAGTGTTACTTGCCTATACCTAGAACGAGGGTGGGCCACTGTTCTATCCGAGCTGTGAGGCCCTTAAGGAAGATCTGATGGAGGAAGAGGACTGTCTCCACGTTTAGAAATATGGAGGAAACGTCCTCATGTGTCACCGGAGGAGTCTTGCTGCTCGCTGCCATGCGCATTGGACGAAGGAAGCCGCTCACCACCACTTCCAGCTGCTCCACATACTCTTCTTCTGCTTCAACCATGCGGAATACCAAGCTGCGCGAGAGACAAAATGATAAAAAGAAGGGGTGGATGAGAAGGAAAAATGAAATGACAATAGTCATCAGCCCTGTCTCGCATTGCCCCTTAATGCCCACCTATTCTTTGATTTGTTTTTACCTGTTTCTTTTGCGCATCGCCTCCGCATGGGGTGATTTGATGTACTCCTCCACAATCTGCTTCCAGCGTCGTCGACACAGCCACCCACGAAAGAAGCTCTGAACCTTTTTGATCTTCTTGAGATCATCCGTTTCCAGTGACTGGGAGCCTGTGGTGGTTGAGCTGCCCCCGGAGCCTAGCCGCCATTCCTTTTTCAACGCGCATAGCTACATTGTATAATCAGAAGTAGTACCCCCGCCAGGTAGAGAGAGTGAAAGTGAGAGATGGAGATGGAGAGAGAAAGAGGAGACGACACAATATAAAGGAAAAAGGGGGGATGATATGATGACCAGCAGTTGTGTTTGCGTTTTTATTAGCACAGTGTACCATCCGCATCCAAATTATTTTTTTCCCACCCAACGACACATACACATACACACAACGCACACACGAGCCAGGTCGAGAGATGATTTATTTTGATGTGGGTTGTTGTAATTAATGTTATCATGTTTAGTTTTTTTGTATGAGTTGTTTTGTTGTGGTTGAGCAGTTTGGAAGTAGCAGATTTGGTGCGGTGGCAGCGGTGATCATTTTTTGCATTGCATTGCATTTGAGCAGTGGTCAAAAACAGCCAGAGATACAGGGAGAGTCACACAACACGTTATACGCACGTACAATACGACAAACGACACGACGAGACGATATAGAGGAACAGAAAGAGAAAAAACAAAAAAAGAGACTACTTTAAGGACCCATTGTGTTTGGTCATTTGCAAAATGGTCCGTAAATCATATACACTAATTTTATATATCATAATGATTTACTGAGTGGCATATAAATATTCACTATTTTCTCGCTAAAATATCGATATAGTTTACCGATTAAATGCATCTATCATAAATTATGTAAAACTACGAGCTATATTTAATACGCTATCGATGTAAATTCATCTAGTATTATAGCATATTAAAAGTACTATTATATGACTATGACTATATATCAATTACTTAGTACTATATTGAATTACTTATATACTATGGCTTCATGTATGTTTCTTTAGCTAAGTGGTATGCTATTTTGCACGACGTGTAATTTACGACTAACTAAGTGGGTTATTTACCTAAGAATATAATTTATTATTACTGAATAAAAAATGACTATATCAAGTAGACTAAATAGTAGACTATACGACTACGGGAAAAATCTCTCTCTTTTAACTAGCTAGAGATACTATTTCTATATACTTTGCATATTATTCGTGTATTTTATTTTTTATTCAAAAGTTTACTTTTTTTAATGTGTTCTGAGAATGATAAAATGTTATTTTTATTTGTTCAAAAGTTATCATTTTTGTGGTGTTTGTTGTAGGAAAAAAGTTTTTATGGATGACTTTTTTTTATGAATGAATGATTATGAATAATAGTTTGTAAAAGTATTTATTTTGCGTGTTTATATGCAGAAAAAAGATAAATGTTTTATCTGACCTCTGATCGAAGTTTTTTGATTTCTGAAGCTAGTTGCTCGCATTGGACCGTGTACTGCCATTTGGCAGTTTTCTCTGACTCCACGATTTGGAGCAGGTGCAGGTATTTCTGTTCCAGTTCTTCCTTCTGTAGCAGCAACTTGTTGAAGCTGCACAATATGATAATTACATAAAATGAGCTTTTAGTGGGCAAAATGACGATGGTTGCATGATGGCTAATGACACACGCAAACAGTCATTATAATGCGAAACGAATTTATTCATGTCGAGACAATGTGCAGTGCTTGCCACATGCACATGAATAAAAAATTAGATTTAAGGAATATTCCGGTAGTATGGTGTAGTATGGTTCAAAAGTGTCAATGCAATTATGATTCAATTATGCTTAAAATGAAAGAGAAGTGACACAATAACATACAGATTAAGCTTTGCTTGCATATAAACTACTCGACTTTCTATAAGATGCTCTAAGCAAAGGCTAATTAGAGGAGTGTGAATACCTTGCAGTACGAATAGCATCAATCCAGGCTTTACAGTCAGACTCAGAGTCAGCTCGAAGCTCGTACTGTCGCAGGTTCTCACGACGGTACGTAATGGCAAATGAGAATTGACCCATAAAGTTCTGTTTAGAGAAAGTAGAAAACAAAACAAACAAAGTCCAAATAAAATTTGATTTGAGATTTTTTCACACACAAAGAGCAACAGCACATTCTACATGATTTTTTAATATGTCTGATCAACTAACCATTTTGTCTTTGAGGATGAGACGTTCGCAGTAGCATCCTTCTAAAAGGATGACCCCGGAAGGTCTGACCCCCGCCTCCGTTTCAAAGTAGAACAGGAGATTCTGTCGAATTGAACCGGACCAAAAAGGATTTTTATATGAAATATATGCAAATTATGCGATATGCCATATGGAATGATATAAGTCACACCTCCAAATAATCAAAATGGTCATTACTTACCTGAAATAGAATAAAGTATCTCCTGGTCCACTTTGCAGCTCCACTCGACTTTTTATGGAGGTATCCACACAGAGAGTTGTCAAATCTCGCCTTTTCCGCCAGCATGAGAATCTGTGAGTCATTGATCCTAATGGATCTCTGCATCTTCGGCGACATCATGATGTTATTCATGGCATTGAACAGGACTCCTCCTCCACCACCTCCCCCACTCCCGGAGCCTCCCGCCGCCCCGCCACAGCTCCCCCCTCCCCCAGCTCCACCTTCCTTTTTGTTCACAATGTCGCCTCGAAACGCAATGATGACGACTAAAAGCTAATTGAACCTATTTTTCTTGATTCTTAACCTATCTCAACCCTTTTTCTTAATTTTTTGCCACTTTTTGTTAATTTTTTTAATCTTTCTTTTTCAAATTGTAATTAAGAAAGAAGTAGATTTCAATAATTTAGTAACTTGAACAAGATCATCGAGTGCACTATTCCTACTACTTGCTGTTTCAACAGCGATTCACCTCCTCCTTCTTCTGTTCCTCGACAAAAATATTTTTTGTCACGTCTTTTTTTCTTCCACCCTATGATCCTGCTTATCGTATTCATTCCTCTATTTTTTCTTTGTGTACTTATCTCTCGCCAAAAGACACGTGTTTATCTCAGGTCAAAATGAGATAAATCAAAATAGAAACTCTCCTGCTCTAAAAAGTGAAAGCTCCAAAGCGAGCAAAGAGCAACGAACGAACGCACAAAAGTAAACATTCTATTAGCATTACAAACTGTCGCCCAAAAGAACAGTGATCACCTTGATCCTTCCTCCTCCTCCTTTCTTACATTTACATTTCTTTTCTCTTCTTGTAATATATGACGTTGCTCAAAATGTACACAAATAAACGGTAGTAAGTAGTAGTAGTAATCCCAAACAAACAAAACAAAGTGGTCAACCGAGAGAAAAGATTGATAGAAGAGCACCACTGCTTAACAATAAATAGATGTGCATTCACGTACTTTTCTCCTCTTATCTATTTTTACTTTCTCCTTTACTCATATATCTTCTCTACATCTTTATACATTTGCTCAATTTCTCTCAAGACACTAATTCTACCTATCTCTCTAAAATATTTTTATCTTGTCTATTTATCACGCTCACACATGACACACAGGCTCCAGAGTAGTATCAAAAATATAGATATAAATAGTCGCAGACGTTGAGTAGCTTGTTCCGTTGTTACAATGTACAAGTTTGAAGTAGTAGTGGTGGTTGGTATTTAAATAATACTATAATACTATGCTCCTTCACGACGGCACGACTGACCACTACTGACCACTCTACTACTACTACAATGTTCATTTTTATGATATCACACGAAAGATTTATTTTTTTCTTCTTTTTTATTTAGATGGACTGGACAGGTGGTGGTGGTCTAGCATATAACCTGGTTCGTCTGGTCATTGCTTGTGTAAACAAAAAAATGTTAAATGTTTGCTCTTCAAAACCAAACCAGCTATTTATTTTATTCCTCCTCTTGTTCTTATCCTATTTTTATTCCTCCTC
>JAQFYG010000645.1:0-26496 GCA_034694325.1 Entomobrya corticalis | reverse complement strand
ACTATGTGTATACCAAATTTGGCGGAAATCGGTCAAGCCGTTCTCAAGTTATAGCGCGGACGGAAGGAAGGAAGGAAGGAACGAAGGAAGGAACGAAGGAGTACAATCTTAGTAACTTGCAAACACGACGCAAGTTAATAAAGAAGAATGGTATGAGGGATGGTGAAGTAGTAGGTATAGTGGTATATGGCGTGATAATTTCTACAAGTACATGTATGAGTAGACCAAATAACCACGCCACAAGTTTTACTCAACTAGTATGGAATGGAACGACGGATAGAAGAAAGACCGAACAAAACGGAAGAACAGAGAATAAAATGTTATATCGGAAACAACTATGTATATGTATAATAACAGGCAAGTGTATGGTACGATATGGAATAAAATCATAAACAATGTACATTTTATTGCATACTCTATGTCCCCTCCCGGGTTTCTTTCTCTTTTTTCTGTCTGTCTGCCTCTCTTTCGCTCTCTCCATCTGTCTGCATGAGTAAAAGAGTAATTGAACCGTAAAGTCAGCAAAGGAGCAGTGCTATGGAGGCTCTAAAATGCTCCACTCGGACCGGAGGAGTTTGATTGCAATGGCACGCTATGTCTGAGCCGATGTCTTTGCATGCAGAAGGGGAACTGTTCACATTGAATGTTGTTCTCGTAATCGGATCAGCTTATTAACCTTTGGTCCCACTTTCCCCCTGTAAAATCTAATCATCTCTACCTACATTCGAAAAAGATGAACAACCCCTAAAGAAAGAATGTATGATTGCAATAAGAAGAGAATACGACCTCCACAGCTCCACAAGGTATGCAAAAGCAACATTAAAGCCGTCTTTATGAACACCAGATCACATCATCATGTATCTCTTTTTACGTTTATCATTGCTTCATTGGTCCTTTTGAGCAGGAACAACAGACACAAAAATAATTATGTAGAGATATGTAGAGATGCAAACATTTAGCTTCATCGTCATTTTTAATCCCAATATCCCAATACATTCAATTTATTATATTTTTGTGCAGTACAGCTACAATGTTAGAATGCATGATTCTCAAACAAACAGAAATACAGACAGCGCTCCTTCTAGTATTTGGTCGGGGTAATTATTTTCCCAATTTTTTGAAAACAAAGTCATTTTTGGTTAGCAAACGCCGTATTTTTTCTGTCCCTTGTATACATTATTTGTTTTAGTAGTACAAAATACAAGTATATTGTAACGTTGTATGTAAGTCATAAGTACTTTTGTGTATACCATCGACAAAAACATTTTCAATTTGTGTAACCTTTGCATATAAATGTCACACTATTCTAGTGCAAGTCCATTTTTTGCTCAATTTATTTATTCATTTTTAGGTCTAGTTTCTTTTCTTCTCCCACCTACTACTAAAATATGCAATGGTTTCATATAGAATAACATAATATGCAACAGAAAATGAGTGTTTTCTTTGAAAAAAACCTCTTGCTATGTTCACAGCTCTCTAAATCCACTCGAAAATCCGAACTCCTCCAGTTTTTAATTCAAACTAAAATATAATAGTTCTTTCTTGGTCTATTCCAACGTCCAACCTAGTACACCTGGTTTTGCTCCTTGGAAAATAGTCTGGCTACGAATATGAAATTAATAAAAAATTCAAGCTTTTATTAAGTCTTTCCCCTTCTCTCCCATATTTTTTATTCATTCATGTCAAATCCGATTTTTTCTTCTCCTTGTAGAAAATGTACGTTTCCCTTGCATAATATTGACTATATTCGTGCTACACTAGAAAAGTGACTTTGAAAATAAAAATGCTATTGTTTTTTTTCTATTTTCAATTTTGTACTAGTTCTCTTTACATGACGTTACACGCTTTTTTCGTTTGCCTCTGTAAAAAAATCAATAAAAAATTACAAGCTCAACTATATGACAAATATCGGGTAATAATATTATGGATGATTGATCATAAAAATTTCATAGACGTTTGAAATACATATTTTTGCTTATTGTCCTACCATATGTCACCCAATGTGACCGAAATTCGTTAGCTATAACCGTAGCTATTTTTTAGTATCGTACAAGCGAATGAGCATCGTCAAAGTGCATACGACAAATTAATTGCTATACATAACACTTCTATTTTCATCAAACGTTATAAAACCACATCGATAAAAAACTTCATGCATATGGTTTGTTGTATCACATGCGCACTTACTATTTATTATTGCTGCTGGCATTTTTAACAACAAATTTTATAGTGATTTTCTGTTGGAGATTCCAGAACCTTCCCTATCACATTGCATGATACGTTTTTTCTGTATCTTTAAAGTACCAATAGCCAATTATGATCACTACGTTTCATTAGGTTTCATTTGAATATTCCCATTTTGAAATCATTAAAAGATTTTATGCAGAACGAACGATGATGGGAAATAGGTTCCGAAATTGTATGGATGAAAAGGGATAAAAAATTTGTGACATGTTTTATGCGCTGTTAATTTTAAAGTTTTAAAGCATTTTTTACTCTAGCTACCATTTCTCCTTACTCAGGAAGCAGGATAATGCTATGGGCTATTGTGTCAAGAGAGGCGTACATTGCCTGTACACTAATTTCACCACTAATTAATCACCCAAAGACAAAATAAATATATAAGATATATATTTCCCTGCCATTAATGACTTTTTACTCGTTGGCCTCTAAACTCTTGCTAGAGGTGATTGCATTGCGTGTATGCAGATTTAGATTTAAGTCATCAACCATAGCCTTTACGATGATGCCAATTGCCAATGCCATGCATGCTATTACCTATTTAGTTTTTCATAGCATAATACATAGTTTACAACAACCACACGATGACTTGATTGCATTAGAAGAAAGCTTTAAAAAAGTAAGCATGCAAAAATAGGCATGCGCCATCAACAAAACCCCGAATGTCGTCAAAGACAAGCTGCTTTCAAAAAATAGTTACTGGTGGTACAGTTCCTTTTTTAGTTTCTCCTCCTGCTTCCTAATTTCTCAATCTCATTATTTGCTCCAATTTAAAAACTACATAGCACACAAAGTACACAACATTAAATAAGTAAAGAGGAAAAATAATCAACTCACTGACTCACTAGTAGTCTATTTTTAATGGCCATCTAAAAGTCACCATTTAAAAACGCTAATAAAATTCGTACACGAAAATAATACAAGCATATGTGTATGTGTTACACATGTATTCTAAAATTTAGTAGAATGGCGATTGACAAGTGAACAGGGATGAAAAACGGATAACGATGGCAATAAAGAGTTTAAAGTTAAGTATGCAGTATATTTTGATAGCATATTGTATGCCTACCTTAGACAAAATAAATAAACAAACAAACAAGTAAATGTGGCATGGCATAAACAACATGGTACATTCAATACGATGAAGGATTTTGATAAATGATATGATAATGATATTATCAGCAGTAGTAAAAAGCTACGGATATTCTTTCTCAGGAAATCATTATGTTTATTAAAATAAAAACCTCTGTGCATGCACCAACCCAAAAAGCAAATCGATTTCACAAATGCACTTCTACCACCACCGTCATCATCAAAATAGGTGAATTGAGCATTACGGAATGCACGTTGGTGGTAGCAATGACAGGAAACTAGGGTGCATTGTAAGTTTAGCAAATTAAGAAAGAATCAACTTTGGGATACATGAGCATACGTATTGTGTTATTGTTATCAAGACTTTCGTCTCGAGAGATCCCAGCATGCAGTAGTCGATAACTATTCCCTGGTTCAAATCTTTGCTGTGTATCAATAGACAGCACTATCGCAAAGGCAGAAAAAACGCATCCCAAATTGTCTTATCATCGTTGGGTGCGTACTTTTAACAACATATCATACATCAGACATCGTTGATAGTAATAATATAATGAATACAAGCTTAAAGCCTACATTGCATAACAATAAATTAGCTAAGATTTTAAAAGGAAACAAAGGAATGATGATGACATGATGACAAAAGACAAGCTAGCGAGGAGAGAGTGCAAACGGTGCATGAGTCAGGATTGCTTCTAGAAGAGTAAGCAAACAAGTAATGACGAGTCTGCAAGTAGGAATCTCAACTAATGGAATTTCGTAGTGAATATGTCGGTCGGTGCACTGCATTTGCGATATAGCGATTTAGGCAGGATCACGGAACCTCTGTTTGCATGCTCTATAGTATACACATTTTTATAAGATGAGTGCTATGGAAGATGAGGCCGTTTTTGTCAAAGCCGTTACTACTACTAGTATTATATTTCAAATGCATCAATAACTTCAAATGCGTGAAAATAATAACAAAAGGCTGTCTCCTGTGTTGAGTGACTTTAAAATATGTAAAAACAGAAAACTTGAAGCATTATGAATGAATAAATTCTCCTTGATCATAAAGTGTCTGCGTCTGTCATCATTCTCCATGTACGCATTTTGTTGTAAACGCAATCACCAATGCAAATAAATTATTTAATCATTAGTACAAGATGTAAGTATATAAGAAGCAAAAATCATTTACGTGCGTTAGTTTGTTGGTTATGTAATTGGGTGTGGAGTGATAAATGGATAGAGGTAAAAAGAGACACTAGTTGTTAACTTGATGCCTTCATTACTCTTCTCCTGCTGCCGCAGCCACTTTGTGTGTGCATAAATATTCGTACCTTACAGTTAGACACAAACATCAATACAGCATTTATCTTCAAGGAACATTTCTTCTTCTAAAGGTGAGGAAGAAACGATAATAAAAGACGCCGATGTAGTAAAAAGAATCTGTCCGTGTATGTTTATATGCATTGGTGCTTCTCTAAGGTTTTGCTCTAAAAATTAGGCCAAGAACAAAACGAGGAAAGACCAAACGAACAAAGTGATCATCATCATGATTGTCCCTAGTCAAATAAAACCAAAGAAGAATGCAGAAAAAACTATTTTTTTTTCTCTAATTTTCTTGGCTTTTATACGTTTATTCATGTGATGCCAAAAGCAAAGAAAGATTATACATATATTCAATTAGTAATTGGCACCACCGCAACGCTATCAATATACAATATTTGAGTCATATTTTTAACCTTAAACAGTAGTGGCAATGTACACACTACCGTTATACTGCTACTGCCAGTGCAGTGGGCACGCAAATGTTGACATTTGATAAGGTCGTTTGAAAATTGTTAAAAAACTACCTATTATCACCACATTCAATGCAAACACAATCAAACCTCAGTCTGATCCGATGCTGTGTAAACTTGAGAAATTTCGTGTGTGATTGCTCATATATCAATGACATTTGAATTTGTTCCTTTTGGTTTTGAAGAAACAAAAACAATGCTGATACGAATTACAGGTCGATTCTCGTCTGTCATTGATCTTCTACCTCTTCGCTAAGCTTCTAATGGCAATTTTAAGTGTTGAACTTGCTCGTCATGTAAAATTGCAGTAAATATTTTGAGCAGTATGTGCTGTTCTGTTACGATATGGTCAGATCCTAGAACAATGTCGGCCTTGAAATAGCTCTATGAATATTAACGTAAGAAATATTGCTCCTTTACTTATTTGCAGCACAAAATGGACTGGGGTGAAGAGAGCAATTCGAGCAATTATTCATCTGCATTTGACACAAGCAACGCAATGTTGCATGTCGTATGACAGCGGCATGCGCACACCTATTGCATGTTGAAGTGCAATGAACGATTCTAAACGGCTGCAACACTTCTTTCTTGTTCGCTGTAACGCATCAATTGAAAATAAAGTTATGATAATGTGAGCATTAAGGCTTTATAAGAAAAATAACTTCACGTGAGCTTAAACTTATAACCACATAATGGATTCGAAATAAATATTCGTTCATTGAATTGTTGACATTGAAAAATGGAAAAAGTAATTTGTGCCTGAAATACGCACTACCAGGGAGTACAAAATCTCACACATTTAATACCACTTAAGTATAAATATTTAGATATTTCTTACCACTATCAGCATGACCTGATAAGTCCTCGATAGATAGACCTTCTCCTTCTCCAAGCATTTTTCTTTTGTTTAATACGTTATAGTACAAAGTACAGATAAACACTTAAAATGTAAAACTCGAAAAGAAAGAATTTGAAGAATAAGAAGAAAAGAGAACTCAACAAACAATTCCGGAAAGAAACCGGAAGCTTTTTGAGTGGTTTTTCACAAAGAGCTTCACATAGTCATTGTGACACTATCAATCTCACTACTCTTCTCTGGTTAAGTAGAACCACTGTTTACTTAATGAATCGATTTCACTTTTCAGCGAGCTTTCAATAAGAACACTTCTTTTATGCAAAAATTCTGTTGAATGGTGGAATCCTAAAAGATGTTAAAAAGACTATTATTGATCGCAAGGCAGAAATAACAACAACACCCAGTGTTATGTTTTCGTTTTAGAAACACCAAAACAAAGACAACAATGAAAACTCTACAAAAGCGTGGATCTTTCTTCGTTGAACACTGTACTTTTTGAAAAAAAATATATATTTAATCAAAAGTTAGAGAGCTCTCCAAAAAGGGAACAGAAAGCTGACAATGTTTTCTGAAGACTGATGACTGAGTTACTGCGATCTTTTCGCTTAAGTGTCGGCGAATTTGAAACCCTGAGCGTGAGCCTCTCTGTTTTAACAATAAGGGCCCCTCTATGTCTATACGGTTTTGTGATAAAAAAATGAAACAAGCCATGAAATAGATGCGCCCAAGTACATCGTCGTTTTCAACGGCAACCACAAACCAACCAACTACCTATCTTTTCTGTCATACATTGATATAATATTTTCCGAACATTTTACATGACGATGGGGATGATTGAAATAAACTATTGCACCTTGGGCTGTCTCTAACCACTCTGTTTAAACGCCAGTCGCAAAATATAGTAATAATGGCAACGATATGAGGGAGGATAGTGATGATGATGGCAGTTTGTTGTTGGTCATGATGTAAAACAAATTGCATTAAAATATTGGTATTATGCATGCATATTTACTGCGTGCAGAATGACGATGCATTGGATGTGCTATGGCAAGATGTCACTCCACCGCCGCTACCACTACATCGCACGCTTCTTCATAGTATTTTTGCTGTTAAATAATAACAACAACAAACACGAAATAATAAGAAGGAAGTGTCTAAGCAAAGTCATCCAGTCCGGTACTAGTAATCTGGTGTTGGTCGTCGATTTCGTTAGAAGCGCTAACCGCGAACCAGCTTAGCCGACAACACATGGCAGTGGCCACAGTACTCCACATAACAAGTAATGCATCATATATGTGATGGAATTTAGGAAACCAGCCCTTGTTCGCATTTTTTTCTGGCCGTTAATCTATATCGATATTAATAAAAATTTGGCAAATGTTGAGCTATCCTTTGGGTTGACGGATCGCAGAAACCGTCAAAGCTAGATCACCTTGATAGGCAGTATATTGTTAATGATGGCAAATATCTTCATTTTTCGAAATTAAACGGCGCAAATTAATGAGAAAACGAAACGTTAAGTTTTAGCACTGCAATGTATGTAAAATGTGTTGACTGCTAGCAAATGATTCCTTTATTTGCATCTAAATAATTTTTGTGGCCATAAGGAAGTAATTATTACAGGGATTTTGAGTGCCAACGGTCAGCGATAACCGTCATTGATCGTGAAGAGCTGGATTAAGTAAATTCATGTATATTACGTAATTAAGATGCGGGTTGAATCAATTCACGTAATTTACGATTTTAAGGGATGGGTTGAGTAAATACACGTAATTTACGTAATGGCAAAATGAATTGAGTAAATTCATGTAAATTTCGTAATTAAGAGGTGAATGAAGTAAGCTCACGTAATTAACGTATTTAAGAACTGTATTGAGTAAATTCATGTAAATTACGTTTTTAAGATGTGGGTTGAGTTATTTCACGTAATTTACATTAATAAGGGGTGGATTGAGTAAGCTCACGTAATTTACGTATTTATGGGATGGGTTGAGTAAATTCACATAAATTACTTGATAATGGGTTGGATCAAGTAAACTCAAGTAAATTACGGAACAATGGGTTGGGTCAAGTAAATTCTTGCTAATTACAAACCAATGGGTCCAATTGAGTAAACTACGAAAATTTGATAATGATGCGATAGATTGAGTAAATTTAAATATTTCACGTAATAGTGGGTTATGTAAATTACGTAATGTTGGGCTGAATCAAGTAAATTCACGTAAATTACGAAATAATGGGTTTAATTACGTCAATTAGATTAAATATACATCTAACTTACTTAAATATTTAGAATCGAAGTTTTCAACTAGAGCCCGTCATCATAGACGGGCGTTTTCAACTAGCTTTTTTATGAAAACACAAAATGCGAACAAGGGCTGGTTTCCTAAATTCCATCACATATGAGAAGTCGAGGAGAGTACAGTGAAATGATAAGAAGGATGCTGTTATTTTGGCGTTGATCATTTTCTTTGAAGGAGGAAAAAATAATCATTTTATTTATTATCAAGGTAGACAACTTTAGAACATATTATAGTGCATGCGTACATATGTACATGGTTTGCCGTTAGTAGAAGACTAGAAGATGGTGGAATAGTCTAGCCTAGCGCAAGCATTAGCAATAAATATAAATATGTAATACTCAAAAGCTTAATGCTTAATGCCGCCTATAGATAATCTGGTTAATGTGGGAACAATGCAGAAGCAAAAAAAAACTTACTTTCAATGATTGATAAAGTAGAACTAGGAACAACAATTCTGAATATTCCCTTTTGCAAACAGGAAATTAAATTCGCAATACTACCGGCGGCGAAGCACTCGTGTAGAGACGAGTAAATTCGTGGTAATATCGGGTGGAATTGGAACAAGTTACTACGAAGGTATACTACATACTTATGCAAGCATCAGTGAGCAAGTGCCTTTAATATTTTGAAATCACTGTTCTTTGAAATCTTTAAATAAATTAAAATGCTGGAAAAGTTCCTGCTCATAATACAGTAAACTCCTCGATGTCTTTATGTTGTCTATACCTTCTTGATTTTAAACATAATGTGGCATCATAACAACAAAAACACTGTCAGAATCAGAATTCGCTCGTTTACATTCATCATACATAGGCGAGCATGTTATTTTCACAAAAGAAACCGCTCAACAACAGCAATGGGGAATTCACTATACAAACAAACGTCAAACACAAGCTAGCTAGTAAAAATGGGATTCTACGGATCTAAAAAGCTACCGCTGCCGAGATTTCCGCGGCCTTGATTGTGAAATCTTACAAAACACAAATCGTAAGCTCACTTTCCCACAAACACAAAACATGCCAATGCCACTGCAATACACATTCAAAGAGGCAATTCCGCTGACGACGGTGTCGTTTACACTACATGATCCAGATTCTCTAACTCGTTTTTTATTGACAGATTGACTGCATTTAAATATTTAACAAATCCATAACACTTCCATAAAGTTTAAGTAACGTGCTCTCGATCTTTTAAATATTAACTCTGACGATTATTTTTATTACTATTAAACCAAGAATTTGCTTTTTGCTTGAATACTCACACAAAACACGTAGACACAGAAATAAATACGCAATTCAGATGTTTGATTCAGTTTCATAAAACGAACCGGCTAGATCTAGACATATTCACTTTTTTAAAACAGATAGCTTGCCGTAATTTTAATATTATTCATAGAGTGACGTTTTGTAGAAAAGTTTAACAATACTTTGGATTTGACGAAACTGCCAACGAGCATATAAGATGATATGGAAAATTTAAATGGCATATTCGGTTGTTTTTCATTTCATATTAATATTATACATTCATGCATTTCTACGAATATCATCATCACTACTAGTCACGTTGTCAGACTAAACTCAATACAAGGAAATGCTCTGTTTGCCGGCTTCAAGTGTTCGATAATAATTATTATATCATCATTGACAAAATGGTATAACAGGTAGACAATATTTATTATGCTCTGTAAAAAGCACACACTTGTGCCAGGTTTATCTTGATCTTCTGTTGGAGAGTGTTTGCACACTTGCTCTGTTGATCATGAGTTGATTTTGTTGAGTCTGATCTGCAGCACACATAAATACCTCTGCCTTTACAAATATAATTAAATTCTGTACAATGAAAATAGTATTGCTATGATGCTGTGTGCTGTGATAATACACGTAAGATAAGATGCAAATTGCAAATACATGCCTGGTGCATGCTTGATTACCTGTTGATTAGAGGACGAAGTAAACGAATAAAAAGAGGAAACTCGACCTCCCATTTCACTAATAAACACATGTCAGTATGTCTTTAAATAAATGCAATTTTAAAACAGAAAGTTTTATTCAGGCCTTCTTAGTGCTTTGTAACCCAAGATAGATTTTCAAGCTAGATTTAGCTAGATATAACCATTAATAAGTCAAGTCTATCACTTTAGATATGTGATGGAATTTAGGAAACCAGCCCTTGTTCGCATTTTTTTCTGGCCGTTAATCTATATCGATATTAATAAAAATTTGGCAAATGTTGAGCTATCCTTTGGGTTGACGGATCGCAGAAACCGTCAAAGCTAGATCACCTTGATAGGCAGTATATTGTTAATGATGGCAAATATCTTCATTTTTCGAAATTAAACGGCGCAAATTAATGAGAAAACGAAACGTTAAGTTTTAGCACTGCAATGTATGTAAAATGTGTTGACTGCTAGCAAATGATTCCTTTATTTGCATCTAAATAATTTTTGTGGCCATAAGGAAGTAATTATTACAGGGATTTTGAGTGCCAACGGTCAGCGATAACCGTCATTGATCGTGAAGAGCTGGATTAAGTAAATTCATGTATATTACGTAATTAAGATGCGGGTTGAATCAATTCACGTAATTTACGATTTTAAGGGATGGGTTGAGTAAATACACGTAATTTACGTAATGGCAAAATGAATTGAGTAAATTCATGTAAATTTCGTAATTAAGAGGTGAATGAAGTAAGCTCACGTAATTAACGTATTTAAGAACTGTATTGAGTAAATTCATGTAAATTACGTTTTTAAGATGTGGGTTGAGTTATTTCACGTAATTTACATTAATAAGGGGTGGATTGAGTAAGCTCACGTAATTTACGTATTTATGGGATGGGTTGAGTAAATTCACATAAATTACTTGATAATGGGTTGGATCAAGTAAACTCAAGTAAATTACGGAACAATGGGTTGGGTCAAGTAAATTCTTGCTAATTACAAACCAATGGGTCCAATTGAGTAAACTACGAAAATTTGATAATGATGCGATAGATTGAGTAAATTTAAATATTTCACGTAATAGTGGGTTATGTAAATTACGTAATGTTGGGCTGAATCAAGTAAATTCACGTAAATTACGAAATAATGGGTTTAATTACGTCAATTAGATTAAATATACATCTAACTTACTTAAATATTTAGAATCGAAGTTTTCAACTAGAGCCCGTCATCATAGACGGGCGTTTTCAACTAGCTTTTTTATGAAAACACAAAATGCGAACAAGGGCTGGTTTCCTAAATTCCATCACATATACTTAATGCTTTTCGTAGTAAACTAAACTAAAATGTCACATTCTAAATTTAAATACTAAATTTTATATCAGATGCGGTAT
Organism: Entomobrya corticalis; assembly: GCA_034694325.1. Classification (NCBI taxonomy): domain Eukaryota; kingdom Metazoa; phylum Arthropoda; class Collembola; order Entomobryomorpha; family Entomobryidae; genus Entomobrya; species Entomobrya corticalis. The sequence continues at coordinate 14,893 of JAQFYG010000645.1, read as the reverse complement.
AGATTCGATTCAGTAAATGCAGTTCTGCAAATAAGCTTGCTTTATTATATTGCTTCCCAATTATTTTTTCCAATCCATTTGGCCTTAAGTCAAATAAGATGCTGCACAATAGATTTTAACGACGGATATTATATGTTTTAATGGCTACAGCAGCTATTTGTACAGTGACGTTTACCAACAGGTCTTTTGGTTTATTACATCTGGTGATTCAAATTAACTTTGGCGTTTGAATTAATGAACACACTAAAAATATTAAAAACATATGAGCAAATTATATTTGGAATATATATTATAATATAACGTAACAACAACTAACAACAAAGATAGGAAAATGGAAAATGTACGGGTAAAGTCTAACCGGGGATGAACATGTCAAGAAAAATAAGATAGGAAGCTTACTCTGTCTTTACATTTATTAAACGAACAGCCCCTGACACTTCTATCATCCATCCATTCCATACTGTTTCTTTGCTAACAACAAATACCATGTGGGAGAGGAAAAAGTATTTAAACTGATTCCATCACCATAATCATCGTTTATTATTCGACCCACTCCATTTGCAAACAAAGTTTTTGTTGTATGTGTATGAGCGGAATTTCACTTCTGACACTGGCATCATCGATACACCTCATCACCATGATGTAATCAGCAGGATTGTTAGCGTAAGAGACTCATAAGCTAAGCCACCGAACAAAAATGAAAATATTTGTTTCTACTTCAGTTTAATTTACTTCAGCACGATGTAAATATATGAACATTATGTATTTTTCTGTTTCTCTGCTTTACTCTTTGACTAAATTTGTACAAAATGGGCACAGGAATTATCATCAGAACTATCTCATCACCGATCCATCCGTCAACCACGCATTCACGTCAGGGAAAAATAACCCGATAAGCCATCATATTACACACTATTTGCAAAGATCTTTTCTATTGTCTTTTACAATTCACATTCAGAAAATGCTTCCACTCACTAATAACATGAGTTTAGTAACATCCATTTAGTAGCAAACAAAACTAAGAGTTGCTGTTGTAACTGCACACTAGTAGTAATAACAAGACGTAACATACCGGCATCCCATTTCTTAAAAAATACTTTTACTATGACCACAACCATCTCACAACGTGGAGACGGCTAGGTTCTCGTTCATTGTGTTTCTTGCTTCGCCATATAGAACCGGGCCAGACGCAGACCAAGCAATAACTTTACGACTTTTCACACTTCTAGCTTATACTTATACACGTTTTTCATATCATTATTCTTTAATACTAGCTATTTTATGAGATACATAAAACATAAGTGGGAAGAAACAACAACGAAACAAGAAGACTTTCAAGTTCAGTCAAGTCAGCAAAGACACGAGTTCAGGCATACCTAATAGATAATGCTTTTGCATAATGCATACACATACGACATAATAAGTAGTATTCAATTTATCTGTATTTATAATACCTCCGTGTTACATATTTGGCTGGAAAATAAGGTAGTACGCTTATATTATATTACACGTCTGTTTTCATGTATTCATCCTAAAATTCGTAAGAGCTAAACTCTGGAATATAAATCTGTTAACCCATGTGCTACATATAGTTTTCGATATTAGCCGGGTGTGAAAGGAGAAAGGAGATAACCACATACGGATACCTTTTTCTTGTACTGTACGATTGTGTGAATTGGTTTTTGATTTACCTTTTGTTATTTCAATTTTTTAAATCTTAATATGCCAATTTAATATTTATGGATTCTGGCCGTCTGGCGCATTGTACTATAGCCCAAGTTCTTAGCCTTAATCTTTACAGCACAACCGGGTGGCTTACTACTTGACAATGGCACTACATACTTAAATAATGTTCCTAAACTATATGATATATGCTATAATTTTAACCGTCTCGTACAGATTTAAAAACTAAGCTTGAAATATTTTCCAATGTTCGAATTCCATTTTCGCATTCAAGAAAACTCATTCTCCATGTCCATACCTTGTCTTGTTGTGGCTACTGAAAGCCTGTGTCACCGCTGCTTTTCGACTTCAACATCACCTTGATCACATTCTTTACGTTCATAAAATATAATCATTTTCATAAATCGTTTCAAGTAAACCAAATCTTGGTCTTATGTTTGGTCTTCTCCGTACTCTACGCCTCGACATAATGACTCTTGCAGTAGCAAAAAGCAAAACATGTGCATATAGAAAGAAACATGTAGAAGTTACATCTTAGGTCGTTTGTAATGTTTTTTTGCTTAAGTTATTATTGGATTTGCAGCAATTGATGTATTACCTACATCACATCTAATATTATGTTTCTTGCTAGATTGCTGCATTTATTGGATGCAAGTTGTTACAGACATTCCCAAAGATAAAATAATTTGGAGCAGTAATAGTAAACAAGCAAAGAAGGAAATGTAATGTCAGAGAACATAATGAACGATTGCATGTCTGGTGGCAACAGTAATACTGCTTCTTAGGGACATTCTGCTTATCATTACTGTCACAATTATTATTGAACGGATTGATGAAGAGTAGACGGAAGACTATGAGCGAGCAAATTAGTAGACGAGTCAATTTTCTAACCTTAATGCATCTAATCATTCTAATCTAAATATAAGTTTAGTTTAACCAGCCCAAAAAGTAAAGCGAGCCCCACCAACCAAACCCATGTGCCTTTGCCTTTTGTACTAAAATGTAATGACAAATGACAGCAACATAATATAAATGCGATGCGCCAGCAAGGGGCACAAAACAACACGTCATGTTTCTTACTGAATTGATTCCCCTGATGCATCAATTTCGTTCGTTTAAATATCCTTTACTTTTATTAACTACATACCTACATTCACTAAATACTTAAATTAAAGTATATTATTTAGACCTGGATAAAAATAATGACATAATGATGATAAAGAATAAGTCATAGTTATTAATGCCGATGATGAATATTCGTAAATTCGTGAATACTGTGTCTTGTTCTTGGCAATTGAATGACAAATGAAAATACTTGTAATAAAATAAATGAAAATGAAAAAAAAACTTTGACAAAAATAGAAGTAATACTTACGGTTGAAAGGCGGTGATGGCGATGAAAGAGTAAAGGTGCTCCTATCAATTTCCTGATTAGGTTGGACTTAGGTCTTGATAGTTAAAGTTTTCTTAGTAAAAGTTCAAAATATTATCAACTGTTATTGTTGTGATAACGCTTATTACACCAATAACAGATGACAAAACACACTAGGAGTGGGATTCCACAATAAGTACTTCAGCGAATTTGGAATTTTAAATGACCAGAAAGACTAGGAAACACAAATTGACTGCGTTTAAATCTTGAAATCTGAAAGTCGATTTGACGCCCGTAATTAAAGCAACTGAAGTGATGCAAAGCACTTTGAATCTTGACACCGACACCACTCCTTAGATTTGCGTTTGCATTGATATATTATTTAGAAAAACAAAAATTTATTTTTTTTGGAATTAGACAGTTCACCGGTTTTTTATCACACTCAATTTTATATCTTACTTAAAATAAATGTGTCGTTATCTTTCAAAGAAACAACAAAATAAATGTAAAACTTTTCGGACTAGAAATGGAACGCAGCGGTAAAGCGTTATGAAAACCACAACGAACGAGTCATACGGACAGTTGTGAATGTCAACCCGTCCAATAATAGTACTCAACTCACCACATGAAAACAATGTTAAAGAAAATATTAAAATGTTTTGGTTACTTTGAAGTTGGATCTTCTTCAAAGCAAAATGTAAACAAACGGATTTTTAGTCCGATTTGAGAAAGCAAGCTAGTTTTGATGTTCGTTTCGAAGCAATAATTACTTATTATGTAAAGGTAAATAGTAAATATAATGGGGGAAAAGGGTGAATTGAATGGGAAATGATGGGATGAGAATAAGAGTTAGAAGCAGACAGACAGAGAGAGAGAGAGCAAGAGAAATGAGTCAAAACTGAAACAGCCGATGACTCGGATGGACTAACTGGATCATGGGGGAGAAACACAGACTGACTGACACGGAATGCAATGCGGAATGAGAAATGAAAGAAACGAAAGAAAAACCACCAGCCAACAAAAAGGTTAGCGAGAAGAGTGAAATAAAAATGTTGGCTGTAGTTGTTTGTGGTGCTGTGGTGGTGGTGGGAGATGGACGGTAAAGTACACAGCGAATGGAATGATTTTCGGCGCTTTTCTATTTACCGCTATTCTGCCGCTGCAGAGTAGATATTTTACAGAATGAGATGTTGTAGCTGAAGGCTTATTTATAGGTGTGAAGCAAGGTTTTTTATAATAAAAAGGGAGAGATATTTGTAGATAGAGTTTGCTACCGGATAGGACAAACAAGCAGCTGCTGGAGGAAAATCTAACTGGGACTGGATTGAGAGTGTGGAGAGCTTTTTAAAACCTTTTGTCTGAGGAAGTGACTCGGTAGTGTCGGTAGTTATGATGAGGATCCTGGTCTCGAGTCTCGAATAAGATGGAAAACACGTTAGATTGCATGATGAGTGCAGTGTAATGAATGTTTGTAGAGTTGGCATAATGGGTGATATTAATGGGATTACATAATAGACGAATTAGTTACCCGTCCTGGGTTAAAGATGTCTGATCATCATTAGTGGTAATTGTTTTTCGCTATTATCCTTATTTTTTACAAAAATCATAACTTGCATAACGTATATGGTTTTTCCTTTTGGATTCATAATGTTGTCATATTTTCGGGATAGTTCTTTGAGAAAAAATTAGAATTGCTTGAATGCATCAATACGATTAGATTGTAGATTATTATTGCTGAGTCTTTAATGGCGCATATTCTTAACGCACGGGCTAAATTAATTTGTTTGGGAATTTTCACTCTTTTCACCTCTCTACTGTCTAACATCCAGGGAATTACACAAGGACACAAGGAATAAGGAAGACATGCATGAATCGTCTAATATTCATTAATTAGTGCATAAGCCATTATATGAGTTGACAGCTTTAATAAAATATTTAAATGTTGTTTATCCCAATATTTATGGAATATACGTAGAAAGCTTCAATTAAATATTTAGAAGAATATAACGTAAATATCAACCAATACCAATAAAAAACAATGACGTCCTTCAATGCCCCAGCCCTAAACAACAGTAGTGTCAACTTCTTCTTTCTCATGAGGCTCTACACAAAATTTATCTTCGTTTATGCTTATTAAACTAATTGTAGGTTGTATCTATGCTTCAGTCCAGTGTAATTTTCTACATTTATGTTCTCTGCATGGAACCGAAAGCAATTAATATATACGGTTATTGTCAGGACTTTTGTTACGGTAAGTTGTGTATGTGATTCTTCTCTTCTCTTAATTCGTTATGAAAGGTCAAAACGTGGAGGATAAAACAGGAAAACTTCGCTAGGTTTCTCTGGAGAAAATGCGGAATAATAATAATTTGAGATATTTAGCAATTTAGCTATCCGATACTAATAGCTGATGTCGATTATGCAGCGGTAGGTTTATGTGTTGGTAAATATATAAAGCACGTGAGTGTGCACCTGTACCTACCAGTAACAACGTAGTAGTATGAACTATGCATGACTTCTTATCATTGTCTATTTTCCTTGACTTGGCCTAGGACACACGCAGCAAACAGCTTTACTCACACTTTTCACACTGTAATTTCATGCAAGAGTGAATCACTTGATGACTGAGTTAAGTTTAAGAGATTACTTTATGAGATTATAAAATGTGGTAATTTGATACTATTATAATATACAACCAAAGTACATGCAAGAAAACGCAAGGAAACCCTAACTTTAATCTCTTTTTTACAGAAGCATGCAAAAAACCATCATCACTGTCATCATGTTTGTTACTGAAGTAACGAGATTAAAGAATGAGGAAAAACAGCAAAGTCATCTTTATCGTTCAATCGTTTATTATTATTTATTACTTTTTTTGTTATGATCAAGTTTCGAACACGACGTCAACAAATCATGTACAAGGTATGTCAATAAACGCGAGCTAAACTGTTTTGATAGTTTTTATTGTTCAGCTTGCTATGAATCACAATCAGGTGTAATAATTACATGATGTCGAGGGGAGTTTGGTAACTAGTAGTATGAAATGCGAATTACAATTACGAATTTACTATCAGTAGCCGTTTGAAGCAATGCAGGTATAAATTATACTCAACTCTACTCATGATGATGGCACACACTAGATGCAGAGAGTTTCCTTCCTTTGTCACGTTACTATTACAATCAAAGAAACAAAATCATTAGAGATAAATTCAAAAGACAAGTTCAAAAGTTTTAAAGCTGTCTTCAAAAACTGTTACAGGAAATCGTTTTAGCACAATATGCAAGCAAAAATAATTAGCTCACTTTCTAATGTTTGATTGAAATATAATCGACAGTTGTGTTGTTGTTGTTGTTAACGGAAGCGCGAAGATTGCTACCGAAAAATTGCTACCACGAAGATTGCTACCCGAAAATTCCTACCACGAAGATTGCTCCCACGAAAACTGCTTTTTCGAAAACTGCTACCCATGAAAATTCCTACCTAGGAAAACTGCTACTTTAAAATATACGACTTACTTATTTGACCTTATAACCCAAGGGTGTTTATGTAGAGTAAGAAGAAAACATAAAAAGCTGTTACTTACTACTACATTATCTGTTGTTTTTGAAAGCATAGAGTTTATTGGCAAATTTTTGATTGTATTCGTTTTTCTGAGATAGTATAGCCAATGGAAAAAAACTACAAAAGACACATACAAAAATATCTTTCTTGATCTATCTATTAAGCTGTGCATGGAAAGTCAAATATTGAAACTAAAAACTTAAACTAATATGAAAAAAATCTTGAACAACTGTTGGAATAATATCATCTTATTGTAGTTATATTTCACAGTGCTGAGCTTGAGTTTTTTGCTTGACAACAAACAACGTCAAAGAGATTAACAAATACAATTAGGAAGTAGCGTCTTGGCACAACCTAAAAATATAAAAACTGGCCATTTTATATGAATGGATTTTGCTTTTCAATACATGCAGCATGCAATTTATCAATATTAATAGTTCTCACAAATTTTGTAATAAGAATCGTTCTTTATTCACATAACTCGGCTACCTAAACACTTACCCAATTTTCGTTGAACATTCTTAACATTGGGGATTGGTAATTCAAGTTTCTAAAACTTTTCACGTATTTTAATAGATTTTTAAGCTGTGAGTTTACGTACCATCAATATCGTATAAACATCAACTAAGCTATAATATTAAATAAGAAGATTTATAGATTTTAGTTGAATTGAATGAGATTTGTTTGAAGTTTTGTAATACACAATCTGTAGCAAGTAAATGCAAACATATTTACATAACAAAAATATTTTGAATTTCGAGTGAACTCTATGCTATTAAAACAACATATAATGTAGTAGTAAGTAACAGCTTTTTATGTTTTCTCCTTACCCTACATAAGCACGCTTGGGTTATAAGGTCAAATAAGTAAGTCGTATATTTTAAAGTAGCAGTTTTCCTAGGTAGGAATTTTCATGGGTAGCAGTTTTCGAAAAAGCAGTTTTCGTGGGAGCAATTTTCGTAGGTAGGAGTTTTCGTAGGTAGCAATCTTCGTGGTAGGAATTTTCGGGTAGCAATCTTCATGGTAGCAATTTTCCGGGAGTAATCTTCGCGGAGCCGTTGTTAACATCAAACTTCCAAATACACAGCTTCCTATCACCTATTGGAGAAGAATTCAACTCGCTTACGGATTATTTATTCGATAGTTAATGCATATATTTTGCCATGGTTCTATTCATAACTGTAGATACATTGCATGATTTTTTAAATGTTGATTGCTAGTGTATTTAAGGTGGATCCAATTTGTTTATATAGATTGAATTTTTTGAAGTAACGATTTACAAATATGTTAATGGAATGTTTAAAAAAAATTTACTGATCACAACTGTGCAGGCAACAGGGGATTTAGCGAAATATTTAGAAGTAATGGGATTCCTGTGGTATTACTGATTACACCAGTTTTGCGGATACCTACAGCTACACTGCCTACACTATCTGAAAAGGGCGAGCTCACATATTTATTAAAAAGCATGAGTTCAGTATAAAATGAATGTACTATAAGCTGTTAAACGCAGCTCCTGAATCTGTAATCACTAAAGATAAATTTGTATGTGTAAGTAGTTTTTAACATTAAATATTTATATCTATAAATTTTTCTTTTATAGTGGGACACTACTTATTGACGCTATAAAATTTTAAAAAATCAGAAAAACCGAACTAAGCATTTTCACCACGACAAAATTATGACTAGGTAATTAGGTATGTTAAAATTCAGATAGTCCGGTTTTACAGGTTCATTGCTATACTTTTAAGGGAAAGTTTTACATGTGGATTTTCTTAGTTTTGGTTAGTTTTATCATCTCGACTATGTCATGAGAAATTGTAAATGCAAGAATGTACTTGTAATAAAAATTTAAGTGCTGTAACATTTTAAAATCCGTCTTGTTTCCGGGAAAGTGTTTCTTAAAAGGACTATCAAATTCCCTTGATGGTGTCTTTAAAATTAACTATTAGGAACCATTTGGTGAAGTAAGACGAAATAATAAGAACGGATTTTTAAAATTTCGTGTTTTTCAATGGATCTAAATGTTTCTGGGATAATGATTTTATTACTACTGTTTGTATAGTTTGTCTTGTCAAAAGTTCTGTTTTACAACAACTTTCAAATCTTTAAAATGTCCTGTGCTAACAATTTTGACATTTCCGTCACTGTAATAAACCGTAGATTAATACACTTATCTTATCAGCTAACTTAAGTCTGAAATAAGTTATTGTATTTCATTGCATGTAAGAAAAATATGCATCAGAGAAACTTTTCTAAAGTTCCCAACATCAACAATAATTGCCGTTTTCACTGTTTCGTCTTTAAGGTTTCATTCCCTACATTAAAAACCTTATGGATGCTTCTGATTACCCATACTTCTTGTTGCTGTTAAAATATAAGACAAAATAGTAAACAACTAGTCAATCCTAAGTGCAAAACAATATAAAAAGGATACCGCAATTTTATACAAGATTTCTGCACAATAATATTGAACGATTCTACAATTAGTTTTTTCTTTAAAATGAACATTGAAATTAAAATTAACGCAGACCCTTCAGCCAATACCATCGTCATTATTTATCATCCTCGGCTCATAGTATAGTGGCATTCGTTGGAAATAAAAGCAATGAAGTGTTTTTTGTAATTCATTTTCTTCCCTTTTCCAAGGCTACAGTTATGCAGCAACAATAATCATCATTACGATTTAGATATAAGCAAAAAAGTTGTCTATTCCGTCCAAACGGTATTTGTTGATTTGACTTTTGGTAGTTCTTCCCCCATAAAACGTATGTCCTAGGACTTAAAAATGCACTTGAATTCCACTTCTAATTATGATTTGTAAATTACATTTCTAATCAACTTTTTTCCACGCTTACTGCTTGCAGCGGTGCTTCCATAATTGCTGCAGTTGTGGTTACCTGTTTCCTAAATATACACAGGGGACAATGACAAGTAGTATCCTGCAAGAATCAATAAATGGTAGTCCTTCAGGCAGGCCTGTCATGGTTGCAGGTAGTAGACAAATTTACATCGTCAGTGTCATTCTATGTGGTACTAGGTCATGAGGTCAAGTACGCCACAAAACATTATCCACTTGCTGTGGCAACCGTCACAATAATATATATCATCATCTGCATGCACAGATTGCATAACGACGCACGACGATGAAGATGACTGAATTAAAAAAGTTGAAGAACTGGTTCCTGTTCTCATGTTGCATTCTTCAATAATTTCTCCAATGCATACAATTAGGTACGCACTTTTTTAAACGCAAACCATGTAATCAAATTTAAGCATATTGCATTGATAGACCAAAAAACAGCCCTTTCTGGCTAGGAAATATGTATTAAACAAAGGAAATGCGTTGTCAAGTATGATAAACGGCAATGCACTTATTGTCATTTTAGTGAGGATCTTTTGAGAAAAAAGTGGTCTCCCTCATCGTCAGCCACAAGACAAGTGACGGATCATGGACTAGTTAAAGTAAAATGAGTAATATGCTGAATAATAATATTTGTTCTTATTGTTACCTATGTAAACAGTTTTAATTTGCATCTTGTATCTATGAAGTTGGGTTAGCGTCCTTGCATATTTTTTTGCCTTTTTAAGGTTGCATTTTTTGTAATGTGTTCCTTCCTGTGTTAATGTCCTTTCATTATTGACTGATTGACAATGAATTAAAAACTTAATACGTAGTATTTTTATTTATTTTAACCATTCAATCGCAACAATTATTAAATAGTTCATCTCCCAGACACCAGATATTCTATTTGCATGATATACATTTCAGAACTAGCTCTTATTTAATATTTAATCAGTGTCTCTAATGATCTACTGTCCAAGAAAAATTGAAGGCCTAATGCGTAAAACTCTATGATCATTATGATCATACTGACAATATGTATGATTTGAAGTATGTAGAACTTCTAATGCAATGCCACGTAATAAGTCATCGTCACCGCAAAGCGTTCCACAGCTATAACAAATCGTTGATGAATTGGGTAGTTTTAATTTAATTTGTCATTAGGTCCAGCCACTAATCAGTGCATATATTAACCTGTAAAACCGTAGTCTCGTCGCGTCGTATGCTGGATACTGGACCATGGTATTTATACTCGTGACCATAATAATAATAATATCATCTTTATTTGATGGTTTCTAATAATTTTCTATACTTATAATTTTTTTTTTGAGCGATTAAGTATGAATTTAATTTAATTAAGCGATCTCCAGCTCCAGATGCAAACCGAGAACAAAATCTCGAGACAAGTGCCAGCCCTACATGTAAAAATGTGCTTGTCTGGATTCCTGCAAGAAGAGGGGTTCATAGTTCATACACTTTATTGTGTGTATAACAGGTGCTATTGTGCTGTAAATACCTTGGTACAACAAACAAGAAGCTTAATAACTTGATTATGAATTGAAGTCTCCAATATGCAAACCAAGGGGTGAAATGAGACATACATGTGTCAGTTTTACTAATTTATTTTAAAATTATTCATGTTATATAACATTTACTTTTAATTTATTACTTTGTAATATTTATTGTTGAATTTTCTACATCTTTAAAATAAACGCCAACGTGTGAATCTAAATAATGTTGTGAGAATTTCATACGAGAAAAATATAGAAATGTGTCATATCATGACTACATGGAGAAACGAGGAAAATAACAACTGGGAACGCAGTATTTCCCGGATACAAGAAAATTTTACCAGTTAACCTTCTGAGGTCACAAATTACGCCATAGCCTATATAAAATTGATTCAATTTGGCCATTCAGATAACAAATGGTTTGCAGTTTCTACTGACTGCATTTTATTTCCAAATCGATAAATACATGTGAGTGTGAGATCAAAATCAACTGACAAAAGTGAAAAAACAAGACAATACGCACCTCTTGACATCGACTGTCACCCTGTTGCAAGCAAGAGTTCTAAGTTCTTGTTTCTTAGTTGAGAAAACAGAAAACACTTTAGGGATTATATACTAGTAAACAAATATAACAAACAATGTTTTGTTTCAGAGTAAAAAATAAACAAAAGTGTGAACGGAATTATTGGACACCCCTCGATTATAATACCTACTAAACCTGTTAAAATTTAATCAGGTTGAAATCATGTTTTAAATTAACTAATCGTAAGTCATAAGATGCAGTATCTGCGCAGTGCGGACTTGTCTGATCAACTTCGATTGTTACCTCTTGCAGCGAAGGTATCTTGTTCGTGTCATTTGTCACTGATATGTTTTTATCAATATTGTAGGTGCTCGTTGTGAGCATAGATTTGTATAACGTCACCGCCTACCGTTACTGGTAGTTGTGGTAGAGGTAGTGGCAGTCTGTCTTGAGAATTTTCATCTTCGCTAGCAGTTATTGTTTCCTCACTTTCTCCTCCATCATTCTTTTGTACATCTTTTCGGAAAATCTGTTTCCTGCGTTTGCATGATCTTCTAGAAGGTCCACATTCTTTACGATGGGTTTGCACTTCATAGTGTGTTTTGAAATTTTGTTGGCATTCGCTACAAACGTATGCATTCTGCTTGGGATGCTTACTTTTGATATGCTTTATCATATTTCCTCCATGAGCAAATTTAATGCTACATATATAGCAGGAGTAGGGTCGGTCTCCAGTATGCACTCGCTCGTGACTGGATACTTGACGTTGAGTTGGAAAACTCCTTGCACAATATCCACATTTAATCATTTCTAACTGCTTCCGCAAATTTTCATTTCCATTGGCTTCCATCAAGAACAGCGAACCTGCCGTATTTAGATTCAGAGTTTTCAAATCGCTGCAGTTAACGTCCTTGTGTTGATGGGCAGCCTTTGTTTGAGCGTCCATCTCATGTTTTTTCTTGCAGCTTCGAATATGTAGTACTATTGAGTGGTTGTGTTCAAACCGTCGTGGACAATACGGACAAAAGAAGAGTTTCTCCATTGTGATGATTCGGCTTGGTTCATTTGGAGAAGCTTCACAAATAAAAATTATAAATGTTCAGAACTGAATGCATATCTGTATAATACGGTCAATTAAAGAGCATTAGTTCTGCTACTTACGGATTTTATTAGAAAGTTTGACGTTCGCCGTAGCCGAAGATTGAACCGTCACTTCTGCGGAACGAGATCTTACAATAGAGTACGAATTTGGACGGCTGATACTTTTACAGCTTGCAGACCAATTTACCGATGAATCACCTTTTTCACCGGAATAAATCATATCAGTATCCCTGCCGTTCAAACTTTCAGCATTTACTGTATCATGCGCCTTCAAGATTAATTCCGCATCAGGTTGTCTTTTTTGTTCAAAGGATGATGCCATTGATGATACAGCAGTATTGGGAATTGTGAAGACTTGCGCTTGTGTATGCGGATTATGACCAGCGTAACAATTCGCCGCGTCTTCAACGACATATACACTTGAACCGCTCCCTACAAATTAACAAAGAGAATGGATTTATATTACATTATGAGACTTAATTAACTCCATTAAAAGTGTATAATATACATATTTATGCCAATATCATATAAAAATATACGCATGTAGCATGTTCAAAATATTACATATTACATTTCGAATCCCAGTTTTCAATTTTTTGCAGTAGATAATGCAATAGCTTGTTTGTGCCTCCTATGTCTTCATCCAACTTCTGGATAGATTTTTCTACCCTTTCCATCCGATCATTCAGATTCCTTATAGCTTGGCCCAACTCAACAACATAGCTTGTAAAATTCTCCATTGTTCCAGATTCCATTCTTTTGTCCAGATCTTTGACCTTCATGAATATAATGAAGATGCACAAAAGTCACCAATCGTAGTTTGTGGTAATGTACGAGTAAGCTTAATGCTCTTCAATTCAATCATATTATTATGCAATTACAATTATAGCCACGAAGTGAGTTACATAAATAATTAATAAAAAGTACTTACGTATAATCTTAGTTCCGTCCGCGGTAATCGAAAATCGACTTCCCGATTGTCAATCGGCACTTTAACAAAAGTAAAACAATTTAGTATCTAAATTTTAAAAGCCGGTTAAATAAAGTCAATAAACTTATTGAGGTACTCCTGGCCTTTGTGACAAAAATTTACTGTTAAATTAAATTAAAATCGGTATATGATATAATGGTAACGGACAAGGAGGTTATAAGTTATGGTACAAAAGTACGAATTAATGTCACATTCAGCTTGCCAGCACGGGAGTAAACGAAGGACTGATGCCAGAGTCGTTATTAGTAAAAAGAGAAGAAAAACTGAAACCAATGAAATGGCGTGAGATTACTAGATTTCAAGACACCCGTGCCCGATTGACGATGCAATGCAATAATATGCACATTACATTACACGTGTGCGCAGCGCATGCTAATAAATAGTATTAAATATCAGAATGGAAAGACCTGCTGATGCTGATGACTCAACACGTCTCTGACTGAACTCTGAAGAGGGATGTCATGGGATGAGAGAGTGAGACATGGAGGCGACGCATCCTAAAGTTAGCCCGAACAAAACGAAATTTCAATACCGGCATCGGCATCCAACAACGTGAAACATTTCCCCGAACAAAGTCTGAAATCCTGAAAGCCTTGGTCTCACTCTACTCTGCACTCTGACTAAATAAGATACATGAAAGGCGTTGCATTGCTTACTATTGCCAGGTTTATTTCTTGAGTGAGGCAAACCCCCTTGTAATGAATCATCATGAAGTTGCGTCAATTATACATAGATTATTCCAAGCAAATCAAAAACTTATTTAATTGTTTACATGCCATGATTGCATATCAGCATATCTACACAACACATTCAGTCGTTAATAATATCAAATCAACAGCTTATTTACTAGTTTGCTTTAACTCGTTCGGTAGGGTTTTGGAGATATTAAGTTTTCAAATTTGCATTCGTTATTATTTACTTAATCGATTTTCATTCTCGCAATATAAAAATAAATTAAGCAAATCGCACTATATTATTAATGTGCAGGAGATGCTATGGCATATAAAAGGGAATTTCCATTATTATGGAAACAAAACATCATCAACATGTTGGTTGGAAGCAGCTCAATTTCTCAATATAATTTTATTTTTGTGCAGCATTGTTAAGTAAATGATGTCAATGATTAAATCTTCACATTCAATTCAATACTATTTTGTACCGTTGCAGCCCTAGACCAAGATACATGAAAGGCATACAGACCCATGGCCCATGATCTTTCATGCAAACACAGGAAACAGATTTTCCGAAAAGATGTACAAAAGAATGATGGAGGAGAAAGTGAGGAAACAATAACTGCTAGCGAAG
>JAQFYG010000644.1:0-26506 GCA_034694325.1 Entomobrya corticalis | reverse complement strand
AGAAAATTCTCTATCTCCGTATTTAGTTGATAGGAGATTTCAAGTACATCTAAGTGGAAAGAAAAATCTCTACGACTGAGATTGTTGACAAAAAATGGCAACATAACGAATTCTGATAAAAGTGGTGTATTATGATTTGCTCCAGGTAGACGTCGATGGGATCCCAACTTCCTAGAATTTATCTCGTTGATGGTTGCCCTATATAATGTGTATTTATTTGGAAAATTAGTAAAATAAAAAGACAGATAATATATACTTATGTAACTTCCGCTAAGCTGATTAAAGTAGTAAGTTCTGGTGCGCTTAGCAAATGCTATATGCGTATTTCTTCATAAGTATATGTAAAAGTGTATCTAATAATAAGAGGAAAGAGTATTAGGGGCACTATTATTATTATTTGAGTCGAATTTCAGCATGTTCATGATTAAATTTTCTATTTAAATGGACGTGATTGAAAGTAAATGCCTCATCATACATAAGTACACTAACAAGAAGAACACAAATCGTCTCCACGTTATAGCTTGTAGTATAAGAAGCTTTCCTTATATTTTATGTACTGTAGCTTCACCAAAGGAATATACTCAATATACCTTTGATGGCTGGCTTGCTTTACGGAGTCGTCGTTGCATAACTTTTTCATGGTCAAATGAGCTATTTATGTTAGCACGTGTGGCAATAATCATAGAACAAGCTAAGAAATTAATTTTGTAAACACAAGTAAAATAGGCTGTAAATATCGTTCTAAAATATATATTTTTTAAACTGAAAGCTTGCTAACAATAATATAAAGAAAATAACATATCATATGTTTTAATGCATTGTTGTATAGCAGGGAAGTGCCCGGAAGCGGTTAGTAGTCATTGTCAGTATTGTCAAAGTTATTAATTCTTTTTGATATTCATGCATTCATATATATAAAGTTTGCAGTTTGTGTATATATAATGGACGATAAGCTAGCTAATACAATATAAGCTACTAATTCAAACTGTAATATAGCATTTTCACCTTGAAGGAAACAGAGATGTAATAATCAGAAAGCTTTTTACTTACAAAATCAAGCCCAACAAACGAACAAATATTGGCTGAGATCATCCTGATACTTCAGAATAAAGGCTTACAAGCTTACGCCTGTCATTCATGGATTAGCTCGTAGCTTTCATTTTCTACTGTTTGCTTTGAAATCTCACACTTTAAACAGAAATTGCAACAGTGAATTAAAAATGTATACCTTAGATTTGTTGATTTGTCTATATATCTTGAATTTACTGAGTGTGAGTATTGATTCTTTACATTACATTTTAAAAATAATAAGAAAGTTATTTAATTACAGCTAATTATCCTCTTCACCAGTTTACTAGTAAATTGTAAGTAGTTTGTCAAGTTATAAACTTTCCTCGTCGCGGTGTAAATGATTCATAGAATTACTACATGTTCATTACATTCCAAATAAAAAAGCGTTCCAAGAACTGACTTATTGAATTGGAAAACTTTTTGATCTCGTTAATCAGCAAAGAAGAAAGAAGTCAATAAACTTATCGTTAGTTATTTGGCGATGGAAAATATTGTAGTGACTTATACTTACAGTCATATTGTATAACAGTATAACATTCATTTCTTTCCTCCCTTTACGCATATTTTCACTTTGAAGAGCGAAAAACTAATAATTATGAAGTACCTTTTTGCTAAATTAAATTAATGAGAGATAATTAAGTGTTCGCTACATATGTAAATTTCTTATTTTTCTCATATATGAGCTGTCACCCACGTAAAAAATACTCACTCACAGTTTTCACAGAAAAATACAAAAGGCCTTTCACCTTTAATCTTTTCCGTTTTCACAAATCCTGTAATGTAATAACAATTCACAAGGAATGAATAAAATCATGAGTCACCCTCTTCACTTTTCCTTTTATCTACTTTGTTTCCTTTCTTGTTCAGGTATAAAAGAATGAGACAATTGAATATCTCTATTGATCCACTTCATTCTATTGCGCACTTGTAGTTAATTAAGATAATGTTAAAGTTAAGTAGGATTTCAGCGAAATTTATGAAAAGAAAGAGATGACATATGATCAACGCCATGCTCGTCTCAGCTACTATACTACTACTACTATAAATAGATTCCACTACATTGCGAACAACCCTTCAGAAAACGTTTCTCCTTAACAATTTCTTTCCTTTCTATTCACCACCTCCCTACATTGGATGACTCTTCATGACTTTTAATATCTTTCAAACATAATAATATCAAACACAAGATGACCTTTAGCATAATCTTGGTTTGCCATCATGATAGATTAGGTTTGCTCGTACGAAAAATTCATGCAGAGCGGCAGAGTAACAGTAACATAATATTAGCATAACACCCACACACCCTCTCAATGATGGTTTAAATGTCAACCATTTCTCTCATTATTCTCAGGTCCCCTTTCATACCCAAATAAGTAGGAAAAAATAAATTAAATGAAATGTTTAGCTAATTTTTTGCTTCCCTCTCCACATACTATTGTTATTATATTATCATATCGATACTTGTGTAAACTCCATTATACCCTTGTTTGTTTTGCTAATTCTAGGAATACTGGGAACAAAAACAGAGAGAAGAGGAAGAAAGGAGCAGATTAGAAGCTATTAGAAAAAAGGAGAAGCATGAGGAGAGCGCTGTGGCTTCCTCAGAAGTGAAACAGAAATTGCAAGGTTTCCTTCTCAGCAAAAAGCAAAGGGAACAGGCTGCAATGGCTGGTGGAGCTACTATTCCAAATTCTGGCTCAGTGTCTGCTGCTGCTGGGGTTTCACCTCTAAATCCTGCAAATGTCTCTTCTCCAGGTAAAAATACAATACGAATTTCAAATATGAAGTGTGTCTGGCGATAATTGAATTAAGAAATGCGTTTTGAGTTTTGCCTCTGCAAATTGTTTTTTAAAAGAGGAATTATTATTTGAGAGAAAATAAAAAAGAATGGAAAGATTTGTTTTCTCGCTTACTATAGATGAAGTCAGCTATTATGATGGCGGGTTCAATATGTTTAAAACACTTTAAAATAAATGTATTGCTCCGTATCATCATTTCATGAATATTTTATTTGTTCTAAATGTAAATGAAATGTGCGTGTCGCTTCCGATTCCATTCACTCCAAAGTACCTCACTTGTTTACAAAATGAGTGTGCAGTTGTTTTTGTGGGTTTACAACAGAATCCTGTATACACTATTAAAAGAGGATTCAGGGGTATTGCGTAACGTTTACAATATAAAAGGCACGTTGCTATTATAGTTCATGTTTTTATAAACCCTTTTTTACTACGTCAACGTGACATAATACACGTTACATTACAAATATGCATGGTACTTCATTTTGTTTGCCCAAAACAAGATGTGAATTTTGTAGAAATGTTGATATTTTATTATGTACTCTCGTAACGTCTTTTTATTTCTTTTATTTAAGAGTACCACCATTTCACGTTAAATGAACTGTCAAGGACAAAAAGTTTATCATATTACATTTTATATTTTATCCATTTTCTCATAATATCTTTTTTGTTTTCTTCCTCATCTTGTAGGCACCGGTCCATTCCAGTCGCATCCGTACCGAAGACCTCTTCTCATAGCCAAATACGAAGATGATTTTCCGCTCAGAAAAACAGGTAAGAGCTCTTGCATACCTCTTGTCGTGTCTCATGTAATTTATATACCTTTTTTTGGATTTGACCTTTCACTTTTTTACCTTTCCTTTTAAATATTTTATCCTCTTTAAAATTCACTATGTACGCTTTAAACATACACTTTTAAAAGAAAGTATGTATCTGACTTTTATACACTGTGCCACTTAATAAATTGAATAAAATATACAAATATCTTGTGGTTGTGTGACATTATTAATATAAAGCAGCGGCTGAAAGTTTGAGCTGAGAATTTCCCGAGTTTCTTGTGGCAGAGTTTTTAGCTTCATTGATCTTTTGTATATCGTGTGCAAATACCTATACTTCCAGAATAAAATATTGGATTTGAACTCCAATATTATTTAGTTTACATACGTAAAAGGATCACATTATATTGTTTTTTTCAGTGTCTTATGAACATCGAAAAGAAATTAATGTTTTATGAAAGTTTGTGCGGTGTGTGGTAAAAGCCTACCTAAATATTCGCTATAATTCTAGTTTTACACATATATCTATTACATAACATGGTTTTGAATTGCGTATTTTTCTGCATGAGAGTGTGATTTGGTTGGTTTTAATGAATCTCACAGCGTCTGAACCTAATCTACTGAAGATGCGGTTGAAACAGCGTGTGTTGGAACGTCGCAGTAGTCCCCTCTCCCGACGGCGAGAGCGCTCATCTCACCTGAAGCGCCGCTCTTGTCTTGCAAGTATGGGCATTATGAATACTATCATCATTTTTTCTTCTCTCTGCTATTTGTCACTTCGTTGCTTTTATCGCCTTTTGATGTGCTTTTATATATCTGCTTATTCCTTTATGCTTTCTTTCTGTGTAAAGAAAGTAGTATGGCCGTTGCCGTTAAGTTTGTTTAGTTGCACAAAATTTTATTTCATTTTTGTAAAAACTTTCTATGGGGCATTGTGAACCTTGAAAAGAGTATTATGTAGTAATTTGCGTGTTTTGCTGCAGTGGATGGCAGTGGTAGTGCAGGATCAACCCCAGACTCTGGACCGAATTCACCTCCAATCAGTTGCAGTGTGGCTGGAGGAACACCACATTCCGGGAGCGGTGGAGGCACACCACAGCATGATGAAGGTGGAGGGGGAGGTGGCTCACCGTATGGAAATTCGACGTATGGTCCTACCAATAGCGCTAGTGTTTGCGATTTGACATTGTACAGCAGCCCTTCTCTACCAAATATATCTTTGGGCAGGCCTATACCTCCAAATACGGTAAATTAATGATATTGGCTGATTTTAAGCATGTTGACTATGCATAAATGTAAATGTAAAATAATATTGCACCAAAGACTGGACTGAAACTATATTTTTGCCGATTTACAATTTTTAGGAGAGTAAACTGGCTGCAGTGTCTGAGAATGAAGTTAGATGCCCAGTTCCTCCAACCTCCATCATGTCTTCTGCAGGAATTCCACTTCTCCCCATGCCGTTCTACGGAGCCCCTCATATTCCTATGGATCCTAACGAACTCGAGGCTCTGTACAGGTCAGGAGGGTTTATGGCTCTGGCTTCTTATCAAGCGCAGGCCGCTCAGGCTCTGAGTGCTGCTCAGGCACAAGCTGCACAAGAAGGTGGCCCGGGTGGCAGTGATCTCGGAAGGATTGGACCGCGTACTATTCATCGTCCCTTAGGACGAACTCAGTCGGCCCCGCTTCCTCTTGGTCATCCAATGTTAATGATGCCAAATGCTGTCGCTGCCGCAGCAGCCATGGGTCAGGTTCATCCTCCTAATGGTACTAGTCCAACCGCTATTCCTGGTGCTGCATTAATGGGCCAACCACCCACTGCTCATCAACTATTACAACAACGTATTCGTCAAACCGTACTCACTCGGGCTGGCTCCAGGGGGCAAATGATTGGTTCCATGAATCGTGGAGTAAGTGTTGAGGAGGACTCATGCGAGGGAGAAATCGACAGCGACGAGGCATCCCTTCCACCCACTCATCCGCATCAACAGCGTGAATACGTCAACAAAATGGTACAACAACACATTCATCTCAAACAACAACAGCAACAACAGCAAATGCCAGACGGTCGGCCTATCGTCAACTCATCGTCCACTATCGCCATTCCGAATCCTGGATCAGTTTCAGCCATTCCACAAAGACTCCATCATACTGCAAGACCCTTAAGTCGAGCTCTATCTAGTCCTCTGGTGGCATTGGGTCCTAGTTCACCTCAGGATCCGTCAATGCAACAAGGTATCTGCAAACCAGGTGGGACTGGACTTGCATTTGATAGCTTAATGTTGAAGCATCAATGCTTATGCGGAGACAACTCTCAGCATCCAGAACATCCCGGGAGATTACAAAGTATTTGGGCAAGACTTCAGGTAGAGAGAGCACATAAATAAATGATTATCACTTATATTTTCAAGTGTAGATTTGAATTTTTACTTGGACAGGTAAAGGGCGTTTTGATAATTATTATGAGTGACTTGAACAAGAATATTATTATGTCTGACAGGAAACGGGTCTGATCAACATGTGCGAGCGCATTAGAACACGTAAAGCCACTTTGGAAGAAATACAAAGCTGTCACAGTGAGGCACATACGCTTCTTTTTGGTAATTTTACTTGACAAGATGTCGTTATTCATGTTCTATTTCGTGAAGTGATAAATTTCTTTGTACAGAAAGTTTACTACGTGTCAACTAAGTTCACTAATTTTCTCTGCTATCATGAAATAGGTACCAATCCGCTAAGCAGGCAAAGATTGGAACTAAGTCGATTCCCAGAATCAAGTTTGCCCATTAAAAGTTTGGTGAGGTTACCTTGTAATGGAATTGGCGTAGACTCTGACACAACTTGGAATGAACTACATACGCCCTCTGCTGCTCGCATGAGTGCTGGATGTGTGATTGAACTTGCGTTCAAGTAAGTTTTTGCACCATAATTAGTATTTAGTAAATATTTAAACGTGTATTGTATATTACTATAAATGCATAAAATACATTGGCAATTTTCTTTATAATTATAGGGTTGCAACCAATGAGCTGCGAAATGGGTTTGCGATTGTGAGACCCCCGGGTCATCATGCTGAGCCAGTGCAAGCGATGGGATTTTGCTTCTTTAATTCTGTGTCAATCGCTGCAAGACAGCTTCGGTCTCGCTTGCAAGTGGAGAAGATTCTTATTGTTGATTGGGATATCCATCACGGAAACGGGACACAGCAAATCTTTTATGATGATCCTAATGTTTTGTATTTATCCATTCATCGACATGATGAAGGAAATTTCTTCCCAGGAACAGGAGGACCGACTGAGGTAAAGACAAAGCATAATCACACAGATTCCTACTGATTCGCTCATAGAGCGTGGTCCATATTCAGGAAGCATATGGGGTAATGTAATACTATTGACTCTTTACAGTGTGGTATTGAAGATGGAATGGGATTCACGGTTAATATTCCATGGAGTGGTGGACTCAAGCCTCCAATGGGAGACGCAGAATATCTTGCTGCTTTCCGAACAGTTGTATTGCCCATCGCTCAGGATTTTCAACCTGATATTGTAATTGTTTCATGTGGGTTTGATGCCGCATCAGGTCATCCTGCTCCGCTTGGAGGCTATCTTGTTTCACCAGCTTGCTTTGGATGGATGACCCAACAATTGATGTCAGTTTCCAATGGTCGAGTAAGTACATATAGCTAAATCACAATAGAGTATTCGTGTCTACGGGATTGTATTAGATTGAATTTGAATGAAACGGATAGCAGTGAAGGTTTTTATCATGCCAGTAAATCATTGTCATAGTGTAAATAACATTATCACTTTCCTTTGCGTTCAGATTGTTTTAGCCCTGGAAGGTGGATATGATCTCCCAGCAATATGTGACTCCTCTCAAGAGTGTGTAAAGGCTTTATTGGGGGAGCAATTGACACCTATCGCAAAAGAGGAACTGATTCGCCGGCCATCCACGCCAGCCATAGAGACACTTCTGAGGACCGTGGCTATTCAAGCACCTCATTGGCCCTGTCTCAAGAGATACGTATCACTTATCAATTGTTCCGCAATTGAAGCAGCATCTGCCACCATTGTTGAAGGGGGAAAGCATATGAGGGACAGAGTGGAATCCGAAACAGTTTCTGCAATGGCTTCCCTGTCAATGCACCACGCTACTGGAGGCAATCATCAAACTGGACGAAATGATGTAGAGACTGCCAGGGACATTCCAACCTCACCTTCCGCCAATCACTCATCGTCAGCCACTTCCCGTCGTCGATCTTCCGACATGAATGAAGACTCATGCCCAGAAGTAATCCATGGAACTAATGAAGAACCAATGGACCAGGATGAGCCGATGAAATAGAGTGCGGGCACAACTGTTTCATCTTCACAATATTCAGTCTTATATCTATTTATTGTATACAGTATCAACAAAATATTGATGACGGTCTGTTTTAATTGTTGTAATTTTAGAAATTGTAGCAACGTGTCAAAGTGACAGAACCGTGTATTTTTTGTATTCCGGTCCTGTTGCATGATCTGATCTCTGTTCAATCAGACAAGCACCAGTTTTTTGTTGTTGTCGTTTTGAATTTTAAATGTTTTAATGTGTAACGTAACGTAAATAATGGGATGACTATGTCAAAACCTTTTGCACCAAAAATGAAAAAAGATGTTTTCTGCCGACCAAAATGTAATCCCGGGGTAGTAATAGTTAAAGATAAAAACGTTTATTTCTTGTAGTTTGAGTGAATGTAAAGATAGTTAGATGTGTTATTTGTATATTGCTATATGTTATAAATGTGAAAATCTATGTAGACGTATATTCAATCTGATAGTATATCTATATATTCTTTACTTATGAGCCGATAACTTTGTGGTGAACGAAAGTCAAAATGAGAAAACTCAAAAATTCGCTTACAAAACAAAACTGACGACTTACTTGTAGATGTAAAGTAGTAAAATAAAAAATATATCACCTACAAAATGATAAATAAACAAGATATAATTTATACGTACCTCCGATTGTTTTTGCGCAGGTTCGCAAAATTCGTCGTCGTCATTCTTTACTATCGCTGTGAAAAAAGTTTATGGAACCTATTTCCTTACAAACATAATAAATGTATTTCATGGAACACAATACATATTATTATTATTACTTCAGACATAATGTAAGTTTAATGAAAAGCATAATTGGTTATCTGATATAAAACTTGTTTTGAAAGTGATCATAATATAATAAGAAGTATATACCTAAACGGTGTTTCATAAACTTATTTTTAGTAAAACCTTTTGTCATTAGCACATAAATATTGAATTAAGCATTTAAGGTGATGCATCTTGACAAATTTACGCAATTTTTGAGTGTGTGTCTCATTAGCTCTCAAGTAATTTTGATGTAAGATGTGTGCACAACTATTTATTGTCTTTAACCCAATTGATGTTAATGTCATGCGAGAAACGAGTCGCCAACAAACACATCTCAGTCGTAAAAGTACGGTTTTTGTATATTTCATATTAAGATCTTTTTAGCAGTGCAAGAAATTTGTATGCACTGGAAAGATTTTCAAAGTTTACTTTGTGGAACCAAGTTTTAAAATGTGCATAAAGTACATCTATTCTGCGATCACTCTACATTCTACAGAAGGTTTTCATGTTATGTAACAATTTAAAGTACTTGCAGCATAGCGTTGAACGTTATAGCTTTATAATTATGTATAAATGTCGGTGATGGGTACATTAAATGTTTTTTGTGTTCATTTGGGAAACTCATTGTCATGTCGTGTCGCAGATTGTAGATTATACTTTCACTGTCATGTCCCGTTATTTCCGAGTTACTGTCAGTGTACAGATTCAAAGATACTTATGTCACGGATGCTTTTATTTGGATATCGTTTTTTGAAAGAATTTAGAACAATACTGTCAATGTTCAACTTTTAGAGATGTAGGGCTTATTTCAATCATCATTCCATTATATTATATAATATATTCAATATTATAGTCGGGCGCGGATCTAAAAATAAGTTATTTTTTACTCATGATTGGTCTTACATTTTTATAACTGGGAATGATTTTAAAGTTGATATAGCCGATAAGTGAATGTTCATGTACGAAGTGAAATTAGAGCTTATTTGTTATCTTGTACGACTAAACAGTACAAGCATATATATTGTTTATTTTAGTGAATTAAATCAGTTACACAGGCCCACTGAATTCTTTTTTCAGTTAACTAAGAACATGGTGAGTAAATTTTGGAGGCTGATTCCAAATATCACAAAAAGCGCATGTTTTCTACAGATCCGCATCCCTTTCTTAACTATTACATTCATTTAACTGATGATGTCACTCAAAGTTCTGAAATATTTAATGTTGCCGTCACTCGTGCGTGTAGGGGTAGTAGATGATATAAAACGACTGAGAAATACACGTCCTGCTTCAATCAATGTCATATTCATTAGAATACTTGTACACGTATGTTGCAAACTCAACAGTAACTTTAATTGTGGTAATTTTGTAAGTCATTATACATTGCTGTTGAAATGGACACATTTACTTAAGATGACCGTGGTCGTGGTACGCAATGCACAAACATTTTGTTGATTACTGTGCACTGTAGTCTGTAATCTGTAACTCTCTTATGCAGAGTTAATTTTACATTTTAACTAACTTTGGCCGGTCTCTCGACAACCCTTCATTAATCTAAGTACGTTTAGTTAGTATACATTATTTTCTGCGTGTGAAAACAGAAATAATAACTGTTCTTTATTTTCACGTCATCCTGAGCAGATCCAAATGGTTGGAATATGATAGTTGATATGTATTACCAATATTATTATGTACGCTATACAACAAAAGTTCTTCCTTGTTGCGCCATCAGATTGTCTGAAGACTTTCTTTGTTCTCATCAGACAATTCCATTATTTATTGAATAATTTCGCCTAGTTATTCATCAATTATTTAACAAATTGTACAACTTAAGAGCGCATTTTTTGGTGCAATCTCTTTTATTCGTAAGTATAATACTATAAGTGTATGAAGTATATAAATATACTGAATTTTATATAGTTGTATGAATTTGTGTGTATTGTCGACTTTAACAATGCCGAGTTTTGGGTGGGGTCATGGGCATAAGTAAGTTAAATTGTTGTTGTGTAAAATTTCGTGATTCAAACTACAATATTATTGTGTGCGTACAGTCAGTATCAAAGATATTATTAGGTAGGGTCTACAAAATGATGATTCATTATTACTTAAGTTATTTGTATTGTTAGTTCATTCTGACAATGAGAAGATTATTGTGAAAACTGCCATCTTCAACACATTATATTGCATTATTTCAAATGTTCAGCAGGCCATTACTAACTGCAAAAGAACGTGCAGTTATTCTCCAATTCTGCACTACTATTTATATAAACAGTGCTCAGTGCATTACACTACACTGCAGTCATCCAATACCCTTTGTTTTCTCCGGAGAAAGCATTCAGTGTAAATAGATCTTTCATTCATTTCCTCACAAAATGCATGCCAATGCCGATTTTGATTTGGAGAACAAAGTAGTGCAAGGAAATGCTGCTGCGGGACATTCAGTTTTGTACTAAATATTGTTAATTATTACATCAGATATAAATTTATAATATTTGTATAGAATTAAGACGATTTTTCAGATGTAAACATTTTGAAATCATGTACTTGTTAAACAACAAACTTTGCGTAATGTTACTTATCTACCCATGATTAATATGTTTTATTTTCTACGGCATGTAAGGTCAGTGATTATAATTTTTGTATTTCATTTTTTTAGTTTTTGTGTTGTAAATTATGGGACAAAGCACAAAATTGTTAAGCATTTGTCTTTAATGTATCGTAATTGTAAAGGTCAGTGTCCGGAAAATTGAGAGTTAAAGCTAGGCACATAGAGAGAGAAAAAAAAGGTAGTGTATGGAGAAAATTGAGGAAGATAAAACGATCTGGTTTTGATTTGGAAGTGGAAAGAGAAACGGGAGTACCTGTGTATTTTGAAATTGAATGTCATAAATTTAAACATTTAAATATGTGGTCATTATTATTATATTGATAATTTAAATGTTTAATGTATAATTAATATGACTGTGTGCTACTTATTAAGCTTTAAATGTATGGTGTACAATATATATTATGTATGTGTTTAAGTATGTATCTTTTCTTCTGTATGAAAACGGTTTTGGAGAAAGCCGTAAAACGTTTTGCATTTAATTTATTATCACGAAAATATCTCGTTTATCAAAAAAAGTTACTTTTATCCTACATTATAAATTCCTATTGTTATCGTGTGCAAGATAAGTTTACCTGATCATGATGAAATTCGTACCTTTTGATGGAATTTGGCCTGGCTTTTGGAGGTTGGTCGCAACAATTACCATCATTTACTTTCATTGTTTAAATATTATAAATTTGGAGTAATCTTATGTTTATTTCTAGTCATAAATAATTTGAAAAATTAGGTGAAGTATGAATCAAAGTACTTCTCTGCTAGTTTGTCTTAATTATTGTATACGTTCCTACGCATGCAAGACACTGTACATTGTAAACTCTCATGATTATTATTTACCTATACAATTATGGCATTTTTCAGATTCTATTACTATTTAGTTTTAACTATTTAATTTAATTTTAAAATGTTGCTTAATTGGTTTTTCAATCTGTAAGTAAAGTTTACGTTCCATCGAAGAGTTGTTATTTATTTGTAAATATCTCATCTTATCTTATCTTTAAGCCTCCTTTCACCTTTACCGTTGGCTACAACCTAACGTTTAATATAAAGATGTGTTTCTGATTATTTTTGGGAGTTTGTGATGCTACGAAGTGTTTTAATTCAATAAAAAACTTTATATTTGTGCTTCATTGTTCAATTATTCTTGTTTCGTTACAACATGTTTTCAATTCAACTTTTTATTCATTCACAATTCAATGAAAGTGAAGATTTCTGGAGCAGTGGCATACCGTATTTACCGTTCCTAAACCTGCATACAAGCTGGCAGGCGGCAGGCATACGTTTTTGAGCGAACAAAGCAGCAAAACGCTTGAAAAAATAAACAAAGAGCTTTTTCTAAATATATGGGGCAGTTTCGTCCTCACAAGCACCGCGCAACGGTGGGTACAAAAACCAAAATCATTTGTATAGGTAGTACATTGTACAATCCCTCGTCTAGCATCTGCCTATTTGAAATCCATATCACAATGATTTTTTTGTTGGTTGACCAAATGCTTTAAATCAATAGTTGAAATAAATTGCATACCAGTATAATATTCGTTCTTTCAGGTAACAAAATATAATCCAAAGAAAGAAAATTAAATGGAAACGCATCATAAATAAGTAAGCACATATGGATAAAAATAATAAATAAATACTGTTGACATGAGCAGGAAATATTAAAATTTTGCCTTTGGTTTGCCAGTTGGCTGGGTTCTTCCTCTCTCCTCTGTCTACTAAATTATAGTTTGTATTATTTATCACAAGATAGATGAGCTAAAATTTTCTAACCTAATCGCTAGTGGCTAGAAATTCTTATGCAGTTTCCAACATTTTGCACATAGGGTATCAACAAAATTCTACCAAGAGAAAGTTAATTGTCAAAATGTCTCACTATTCTCGCGTAGGTCAGATTCGATATGAAGGTGACTTCAACCATTTTGTTTTTTAATATAAAGGGAAGCATTTTTTGTCCCCTGAAATTTAATATAAACTTCAGAATAGCTTTGTATTAGGCGAATAAAGATTTATTATGAATAATTTATGAATATATAGCTAAATAAAATGAAAGTCGCGTTTATACACTAAGTTTAGAAGTTTTTAGCTTTCTTTTAGCCAACTCCAATTTAAATAGACCTATTCAATCGGCCATAGTATGATGATATGTAGTGAGCTACTATAAAGTCAGCGCAGGAAACACAGGAAAGGATGCTTCCTGCATTATTGACATCTTACCAATTCATGTGGTACACTTCCCGACTTCCCCATCCCGACACACTGTCTGACAATAGTATTACGCAAGTACAAAACACAAACATCAAGCCTTTAAACTAGTATTGGTGGCTGGAGTGGAGATAAATGCATTATCCTTTACCTCTGATTCTTATCTATCTCGACTTCCAACATACCTAGAGTAAAATGAAAGTACATGGTGAGGGTATACATCACATAAACCCATCCATTTTTCCGCGGCAGTTGATGTATGCATGCATAGAACTGTTCATGTTTATGGTTAGCTTCAACAAAAAGGTTAGTAGTTACTATCATATTCATGCATTTTATAACACGCAAAAGTGTTGCTTTTATATGCATCCAACCAAATACAATTTTTCCCCGGACGGAAGTGATGAACGACAAGTGACAAGAGAAACCCCAAATTCACAGTCATCATTTTCTAAAGGTAGACCATTTTATCTGTACCCAATTCAAAGTCAGAATTTTTCTCTCGCAGTAATTTCCATCAGCTTTAAAGTACATTTCTACTTTTTTTAAATTCTTTTCTTGTAAACGATCTAGCTTCTTTATACAAAGGAATTATACCGTCATCTTGCCATCTTTCGTAAAAGTTCTCATAAGAAAAAACATATCAGGTGTAAAGCGTCAAAAACAAAAGTAAAGCTGATATGTCTGGTCCTATCCTTCCTCCAGTTTCTTTAATATCACTCCACTACTTTGACTAGCATACGCATATCGTAGTAAAACTCAGAGAAGAGTATGAGGAGGCAGGAGGATGTTATCTGAAAACGAGAGTGAAGATCTCTCGCTGCACGCTGCAGTACAAGAGATGTAAGCTTTTAAAATAACACAGAACGGAACCGAAAGCTAAAAAAGAAGAGAAGGCACGCTGTTTCTTTTAGGTACCTACCTATGCATACAAATATTTGAAAGATAGACTATAGAGTTGGTCTCAACATTCATTCACTTTTTCCATGAGCTACATGAAGAAGTTATATAGGTATTTATATCTCAAAACACACAAACACAGAAAATACAATTGACAATATAATATACAGCTCTCATAATATATACAACGCAGCAGCGTAAATGCAATTTCAGCTTTAGCTGGAGACTTGCACGTAAACTTCACTATAATGCATAATGTGTAATATACTATTGCTTAAACTAAAATCTCATCATAATAATATTAATATATGCATTGCGTGAGTGCCTCATTAAAATAGTGAAGGAGTTTTTGGAACTCACATAGATAATGTGACTATTCAAAACTCTGAGAAGAAGAAATACCTATCGGCAATTATTTTTCTTCTAGCAACATCAAACAGAGATACAGATATAATATACCTAATACCTATGCTATATAATCTGGTATAAAACATGCCACCGCCACCAACACTATACTATTATTTATGTGCATCATAAAAACCGAGTTAGCAGCAAGCAAACATTGAGAACTACATATTCACTTTAGACACAGATCTCACCTTTTGAGCATGAAAAAGACCAAATGTCGATCCTAATCAACTTTCTGGAGAAGGATGAGAATGAAAGGCTGAATGAAGTGTAGAAATTACTTCAGTGCTTCCTTCTTGCAAGTTGCAAGTAGTGGTGTGAAGTTATTTACCTTAAATGGATGCATAAGAATAAGAAATTTAGTAATGTAGAAAGAAAGGAATAAAGACGACAGATGTGAGTAGTGGGAACCATTCTGGCTATTTTATATATCTGGGTGGTTAGGTGATGGCGATATGATACACCATCATGGAAAAATGGTACTGGATGATTGAGTAGTTGTAAAAGTAATTTTACTTTCAAAAACTCTCGATTTCCTGATATTTGCTTGTCAGCAAAGGCCGTGTCAGCGATGGGCTATGAACTAGGCTAGATGGGTTCATCTTCCAGTGGAAATTTGTAGACAATTTTAATGTTAAGCGTCTTAGGATGAGTCAGGGCGGACTGATATAGATTTAAGTTTTAAATGTAAAAATGTGAAATTTAAAAATAGTTACAATGTGACGAATATTTTATAACGTTTTATGCGATGCCAATGAACATTGAACAGGAGGTTCCTGCTATGGACTTCACAAAGTGATGGAGAATAATTTTATAATGGCGTAGTTAAAGTTTTTTAATTGTGACTCTGTTAAAATGTACAATTTCATGATGTGTTTGAACTGCTCACGAAATCTAGAAGTGATAAGCTTTCAGATTTCGAAGAGGTTATTTTAATGTGTGAATTGATGATATGTCGAAAGAAATGTTAGGTGGTTGTTGTGTTTGTTCGGATGATCGGGGTTGGCCCGAGAATCCACTTGTGTATTGTGATGGACAAGGATGCAATGTTGCTGTTCATCAAGGTAAATTAATGTCAATTAATATTTCTTTAAAATTATAAAAAATTCTACAAAATATTGCATGAAAGCTTCTCGCTTCTCTCCATCATTTACGTTTTGAATTGACAACATTTTGAATATCATATATTCATTATTATTCATAGCCTGTTACGGTATCGTTACCGTCCCTTCAGGGCCTTGGTTCTGTCGAAAATGTGAATTACAAGAAAGACCGGTAAGCTATACTCTTAGAGTGTTCATATAATTATAACTCTGATAGGCTTTTAGTCACTTTTCTGATGAGTTCATCTTAACCCTGTATTTTTTAAATAAAAGCGCTGTGAGCTTTGCCCCAGCAAGGAAGGAGCGTTTAAGAAAACGGACCAGAATTCATGGGCTCATGTTGTCTGCGCCCTATACATACCGGAAGTTCGTTTCGGAAATGTAACAACGATGGAGCCCATTCTCATCTCGTTGATTCCCCAGGAAAGGTTCAATAGAACATGCTATATTTGTGAAGAAAGCACCCGTGGGTCAAGTAAGGCCAGCTCTGGGGCATGCATGCAGTGTAATAAGGCAGGATGTCGGTCTACATTTCATGTCACTTGCGCGCAAATGTTGGGATTACTCTGTGAAGAAGCGGGAAACATGATGGATAACGTTAAATATTGTGGTTATTGTCAGCATCATTATGCAAAACTGGTTAGGCAACAAAAACTACTTCTTTCGTCTATCGTAGCTTTGCAATATGACCAAATTAAAGTTGAAAGTCACTTTGATAATTTGTATATGTTTTTGATTTACAACAGAAAGCGACAAGACATGTGAAAATAATACCGCCATATAGGCCTGTACCCTCCAACAATTCGCGATCAGTCTCCCCAGCAGCGGCTCCGGAAAAGTCGTCGTCATCCCACGGTCCAAGCAATAAATCGACTGGAGGAGGAAGCAGTACTACTGGAGAAGACGGTAAAGTTGGTTCTACCAGCACGCCTTCAGGGCCTGGAACTACACCTCAAAGTTCTTCCGCTGAAGGAGGAAAATCAAACAATAACATAAGCCCTGACATAAATTCCTCGTGTTCATCTAAAACGAATAACAAGAATGTTGGGAAGAAAGGGGGTAGTTATCATGGAGCGGGTGGAAACAAGTCCACAAATAACAGCATGCTTGATAACAAAAATGGGAGCGCCTCCACAGCTTCACGTAATTAATTTGCTTTTTAATATTATTAACCCATCCTCATAAGTCCTTTCACACAAAAACAATAATAATCTTAAGCGGTTACAAAACGGTGATCTTATTGAAGATAATCACATTTTATATTGCTTTGTCCATCCACACACAAATAGTTGCATTTACTTGCGAATTAAAGTTTCATGGCTAAAAGAGAGACAGAAGATAAAGTATAATTTAGCGTTGCAGGTAAGAGCGTAAGTATGACGAATTCACGTTGTGTTCTTCGAAAGTTAAAATAGAGAATACGTTTATAAAATTAAAATATGCAGATCATTTTCAAGCCTCTTATCTTCAAGCTAAATTGTCCTTTGTCCTAGCCATGTGTACTTTTTACCTCCACCATCTATCTTTAAAATATTTATCTTTAACTGTCATTTACATATCTGCATATTTCAACAGACGACAAAACCGATGGAAAAGGAAAGGGACATGGGCATAACAAAAATGCAGCAGCAGCAGATGCAGATCCTTCAGTGCGTTGTGAGGATAATCTTACAGTGAAACTTGAGCGTTTGGACGAGAAAACTGCGGCTAAAACGGGGTTTGGCCAGAAAAAAGACTTTAGTACAATTCAGTTAAAAGAAGTTGTAACGGCAGCGTTAGATCGCCCCATTACTAATTCACCCGGTTCTAAATTTGATCACTCATCATCAAGTTTAACAAGCGGTCTTGATGGTCCATCATCGTCATTAACGCCGTCATCGGTATCATCAAGCCATAGTAGCAGCGGCCGTCACGCGCACGGTCATGTGGCTAAATTAGCCCCTCCTGATATTAAACCTGACGTGACGCTGACACCCATTCCAATGAAACCAAATAGTTCAACCAGACATGGATCATCCAAAGAGGAAGATAGGGAAATTGGAGACAGGGAGAGTGTTAACCTCCCAAAGACTCCGAATGCTAATTTAGCATTCCATCACTCGTTCGGTGCTCCTCCAAAGTTGCAAAATCAGCAAGTGTCGCCAGATATATCTGAAGCATCAACGTCCAAGGGAAATAAGCCGCCTGAATTGACGCAGGAAGATATTCCTGTTTTAGATAAGGCTTCTTCCGGACCACCTACTAAGAGGGCACGGTAATGTGACGTCGCCATAATATACATTACATCCAAGATATTATACCAACTAACGTCTTATAAGCATGTTTTTTACTTCAGAGGAATGAGTCGAGATGATGACCGAGAACGAGAGTTGCGTAGAACACCAACCAAAGGAAGGGGTGGCAGACGAGGTTCTGCAACTGGTAGCTATT
Source organism: Entomobrya corticalis (assembly GCA_034694325.1). Classification (NCBI taxonomy): domain Eukaryota; kingdom Metazoa; phylum Arthropoda; class Collembola; order Entomobryomorpha; family Entomobryidae; genus Entomobrya; species Entomobrya corticalis. Next base: position 8,089 of record JAQFYG010000644.1, on the reverse strand, counting down.
CTAGAAGAGGTGACGCTACTAGTGCAGTTGCATTCGTGGACGATAGTTCCTTTGACGAAATCATTGAAGCTAACGGATCCACCAATGGCTCCACAGAGAGTAAGTTTTCAACATTTTTGGCATTTTACAAGTATATACGTCACGCCAATCAAGAAAGCTAATTTTTATTTCTTATATATTTTAAAATAAGGCTCATCAAGAGGTGGTCGTCAATCGGCTGGTAGGAAGAACGGACCGGTCACTGTTACGACAAGGAGTAGTAATAGTAATAATTCAAATGTTGCTAGCGCTAACACAACTACTACTCCTACTCCATCTACTCCCAGCGCCACCAAACCGCCTGAAGATCCACCTACTCCAACTCTAAGCCAGTTAACTAAATCGGGTCAAATCGGTGGGGAAACCCCTCCAGCTGGATTAGCACCGCATATGTTTGGCAACGCTTTAAATCCGTCATCATCAATGGCTATGAAAATGGTGGACACATTAAGCGAGGAAATGGAAGCTGTAGTTGCAGCAGGTGGAGCCCCAGAGGTAGCCCCTGTGCAAACACCGCTTGTTGGAATTCCACTACCAGGAGTGAACAAGCCTTCTAGTTCTAGTGCGGCTCCAGGTATTCATGCATAAATGCAAATTTGTTACACTAACTGAATGCTTGTGAGAATGTAAACTATACATCATAAAATTATTCTAGCTAATTCGGCATCGTCAACCACTAGTACCAGCTCTTCAAACGGTATCCAACCACCCCCTCAAACCCTAGAACAGTTGTTAGAGCGTCAGTGGGAACAAGGTTCTCAGTTTCTTATGGAGCAAGCCCAGCATTTAGATATTGCACAGTTACTCTCGTGTTTAAATCAGTTAAAGCAAGATAACAAAGCTTTGGAAGAACATGTACAAAGTCTAGTTCAGCGAAGGGACCAGTTGACTGCAATCAACGCACGTCTCAGTATTCCACTTGGTAGCTCATCTGCTCTCGGTTCTCTAGGAGGTGCTTTTGGTGCCGGAGCAAATAACAACACCCACCATAATGGGTATGCTATAAATCAGAGCACACCATCACCAAATGTACTTCCCCATCCGCACGGCCCACCTGGTCAGGGATCAAAAAACCACCCCGTAGCTAACCCTGCCCCTTCCCCGCAACAGCAGCATGATCACGTTGGTCAGCATAGCCGAGAGAGAAACAGTTACAATTTACCAGAGCTACCAGGTGCGTACAATTTTTATAAAACAAAGTTTTTATTCTTATAGCGTATTTATGAGTTTTTTCTTATTGAAAAGGTGGCAGCAGAGCAGAACTTGTTGTAACACACTCATCTCAAGGTGCTGGAATGCACCCGGGTCATCCCAATCATGGACCTCCTCATGGAAGCAACCATAGATCCCAAATGATGAATTCCTCATACAACTCTTATGGGTCACACTCGATTCCAGTTGTGTCGTCGCTCTCATCTCCCCATTCTCACCAACAAAATCATCCACCAACAAGAGATGGGCGTTAGATATCATTAGTCAACTCAAGTTTATTCTAACCCTCCTACACAATTTATAATTTTTCTCTCAACAAATTTCATGTTACCATCAGTATTTTCAAAGCATAATAGAAGTTTGTCTCTATCACTCTCAGGGAATATAGGTACATAAATATTTATGAGATGCCTGTATAAATCAGGATGTCTTATGATCTCCATGAAGTTACTGATTTGTAATGATACAGAACTGAGATCAATTCAAGCTTCCTTATAAAAATGTTCATACAATGAACAAAGTTTTGGGCCATGTTGTAAGGGAAGTTTTAGTATTCGTAGTATAAAAGCATGAAAATGATTGAGCATTGAAGTTATCCGACTGCTAGTAAACCCACAAACATACTTGCTTTTCAAATGCTACCTCTTTTAACAGTACTAATTAATCATTTAAACGTATGCTAATAAAAGAGGTGTGCTTTAAAGTCTAGATGTATGTATCCTAATTTGTCACCTGGCCCTCCACATTAAAAAGTAGCATTTTTATTTTGTACCATTACTGTAAAGACTTGTATTGTAAAATAGTTAAAACATAAGCAGGAACATGTTTATGTTTGCAATTAATGCATGCGTTCAAAATATTAAACCCCACCAACCTACACACACTTAACTCGGGGTTGAAGTTGAAATCGTCAATGACGAATGCTAACTCACATAAATGTAATGTAATTTCTTGTATCTTTGTATGAAAGATGTTATGTAAGTATGACAGTCGATTTCTCAGTGGAATGTTTATTTTGTGTATGTAGCTGTGTAAAGATGTTTTTGAAATTGTTTGATATCCTCAGAAATTAGCTTTATAATGTTTTACTTAATTTTATTGCCATGTACTGAAATGTGTTCATAACATTTTGACGAATAAAATAATGTTGGTTTTGTATTAATTAACTGGAACATTAAGTTTTTACATATATTATAAGGATTGAAAACAACTAGATGAGTTTATGCAAAAAACAAGGAGGCGAGTCGCTACTACAGTCGACAGTCACCTTATTGAACGTCATAAGCGAATTTACTTTTTAGTTTCGGACCTCGACCAAGAATAAACTGAAAGATACGTTGGTACGTACGTTGTAGATGCATATAATATAAGTAAAATACTTCAATGATATTATTAAAAATATATTTCATGGTAAAATTGGATAAGCTCTGAAATTTCTTCGGCTCATTGAAGGTTTACATTAAAGATTAAAATTGATTTGCCGAGAGATTAAATCGTCTATCTTTTACCGAAAATTGAATTGATTTGGAGAATCGCAGTTATTCGTCATTTCGTCAATCATCGCAAATCGAAATCGAGTTTCATAAACGCGAGATTCGACTGGCAGATTCTAAGCCACACACAACATTATTATAAAAGAGACCGCTGTTGGAACAATGAGGAAGTTTTTAAACAATGGTCTTATCAATTTGACATGTATCTGCTCAACAATGTTTTTCTACATTTTTAGAGCTGCAACAAGAAGTCTAATGAAGAAAGTTTAGAAATGCTCATTTGTTCACAATTCATTCCATTTTGTCCATGAACCCCCATTTCATTTAGACGAAAATGCAAAACCTTATATATAAAATTTCAACTTTTTGCGTTTCTTTAGTCGCTAATTTATCAAAAATGAAATAATTAGCAAAAAGCCATAAAATTTGCCATTTACCCATTCTAACAGCAATACAACAAATATTAGAAACAAAGCCATTATCCTTTTCGCAAAATAGATTTTCTACAATAACTAATTGAATGAATACCTCATCATGAAGCTAACGATGTTTTGGGGATCCTTGATCTGATATTTTACTCTGTCTTAAAAAGCCATGACTTTGTACGTAGATAAAAGGCTTCGTGACAAAACAAATATCATGCATAGACACTCAATACCAAGTAAGAGCAAATTCAAACAAAAACACTAATGTTTTCAACAAAGATTCATTGTAATGCTCATTTGGGGTTCAGTTAATTAGAGTAGGTTAAATTAGCATGCACCACTAAACTGCATTGCCTTCTTCTTTGACTTCAATCGCTACACAGTGATATCATTGCCAACTATTACTACTAAATATATTTGTCTATTTAGGTATGGGCTTACATGATTATGGGCTTAGGCAACAATTCCACAAATAAAAGCAACGACAAGTAGTGGGACATCTGCACGGTAAGTCGGTAAGCTAAATGTACAAGGTCAACAAATGTCAAGCCCGGAGAAAATTAGATTTCAGTCTTTACTTCCCAGGAGCAACATTGTTTACCTAATTATATATTTTTCCCTACAAAGAAAATTTGTTTTTGACAAGAATTATAATAATTATATTTAAAAATAATTCCTTTGCGTAGCTGGTAATCAAAATGTTTAATTGTTCTTTATCTGTATACATGCCGATATTTTAGATTTAAAAAAAATAAAAATGATTTGTGTAGATCTAAATATTTCCTCTGACTAAAACAAATAAAATGCCCTCAATCGTTTTTCGAGCAATTTGAGTTCTAACGTGTAAATGCAAACGTATTGATATTTTTACGCCAGAGTAAACTCCGCACTGGCTGTATATTACAGGACCTAGTTAAACAAAGCGCATACATGAACAAAATGAAAGTAGTAATAGTAATGCTTATTTGATTCATTTAAAAGCATCCCTGCGCCCAATTATAACTTGAGTTCCTCATCTTTTACGAGAGTTTGTATGTAAAAATGCTTTTCATTTGGGTTTTTATTGTTGTTTATTTTGTTTTCAACTTTTCAATTAATTCAGTTCCTGGTGCATTTATTGCATTTCTAGGTTGAACTCATCAAATAAAGATTATCAATTTTTGTTGATTTTTTTGTTTGCAGTTTAGCAAGTAAATACCAAGCAAAATAGCTTTAAACATGCATGCATAAATGCATGTGGAAGAAAATGGCAAAAATGAACTTTAGATAAACGAGCAAACCACTCCGATCGCCGATCTGCACTTCCTCGTCTAAGCAAATATTTACCCATGTAAACAGTAAACAAGATAAATGGACGCATATCACAAACTACTGCAAGATGCAATGCAACTACTGCTACATCTGCTCCAATCATCATTAAGGACTAAATCAAGCTCAAATGAATTGCATTTTCATTTGTTGAAATACCTATGCATAAAATTGGTGCATCTGCATAAAGTAATTGTAGCTCAGGCATTGTTGCATTTTAATGATATAGGGGTTTAGTCTGTCATCCACGATGCCTTTGACTCTCTTCAACACCATCATCATCAACTTGATATGAACAATATAATTTTTGGCCACAATGGGCAAAATTTCGTGAGATTGTTCCACCAGCCTGATTCTTTTAGTGCTCTTTACGTATAATTTTCCCATAATAATAGTAAATCACAAAAATGTGTATGTGCTGTACACACTTTCTTTCAGAAATTGTAATCTAGGGAAATTGTATATTGAGAAAAAATGCATCCTTTTGTTAATATGAATTACCGTGAAAATCAAGAATCTTCTACAGAAATAAACAAAGTTTACTTGACGAAATAAAAGAGATTTTTTAGTCCATCATCAACCGTACAAACTCACATTATAATCCCGTCTTTTCGCGAAAGAAATCCATTCATTCGAGAAACACATGTTGAGTAGGCGTGCTCCCTGATGAACGCTAATTCACATTTTTATTGCGATATCGTATCAAAATCCATTTGTGTATTTTTATAAGAAGATGACAACAATAAACATTATGGTATAAAACTATAAGAATGGGGAAAAGTAGGGAATCATAAGTTAAAGTAGATTGCTATAATGAAACAGTTTGTAGCATACAATAACTTTAAGTTGTATGGAAGGATAAAGCTAATGTTCCATGCTTAATGTAATATCAACTGTGATGTAGGTACATTAAAAATTAGTAAATGTTCTGTGTGCAGTTGTGTATTTAATCCAAGGTTATACAAGGGAAGGAAAATTTGATGATAATCAAAATTAGGTGAATTTTGAAAGACCGTGGTTTTCATTTTGTTAAAATGTTCCACTATATCATTTTATTTATTTTGGACCCTTCTATAAAAAGAGATTGTTAGTTTACTTCAGCTAACGAAAACTATCGTTTATCACATGACAGTAAATAATTCATATAATCCTCCGCCGCCGCACGCAATCATCAAACCATTACAATGAACTCTGTACATTTTAAACATTTAAAGTAGCAATAAATTAGCACAACTTTGAATCTTTCTTATTCTTAGAAGATAGCAACCGAATTCCCTATATTGATAGCATGGATGGATTTCACTAGCAATGTCTGTTTTTACTTCTTTCAACTTTGATGAACACATGAGCTTGTTAGGGTATGCCTATATAAAAAATTAATATCATAAATCGCTGCAGCATCACAAAAAAATCATTTTCGGAAATGAAAACATTTTTAGGATTTTCGAACTGCGTATGCATGAGTTGTAATGCAAAAGATAATCTGAAGAAGATATTAAACCAAGGTCTTAAATATGAAATGAATATAAAACATTCATAATATTTATACATTTATGTGCGCAAATCTCAAATCCCATTGTGCTTTCTTATGGTTATTTGCTGAAGTGTCTAATAAGAAAATAGAATAGATTTAAAGGCATTTTAGCGATGATGATATTGGCGAAGGTACGCTTTTGCATTTTAAAGAGACTTTGTCTGTTCTATTAATACCTTCAATTTTAGTGTGCCTGGTGACTTGAGTGCATGTTAGTTTGCGAATATACGAAGCAATATGGAATGGTTAGGGAGCACAAGCGTAGAATTGATTGAGTGAGAGAAGCAGTCAGCAAAGCGGAACATATTCGCACGTTGAATCCTTTTGTTACCTGTCTTTTTCTCAGGCTAATAAACATGACTCAAAATAGTTTTACTTGCTACTTCTTTTGCTATTAGTAAACTATGCTTACACGGCTGTGTGCGTTTTGATTGAAATATTTTTGTAAAGGGCTTTGCATTTTGTGCTCCTACTTACCTGATAACTTCTACATGCTACGCATAATACACACGTTTTAGATACTTAAAATTGAATGTGAACGATTAGTTTGCTGCAGCAGTGCGAAATCTATTGTGTATGGTGTTTATGATGCATTGGTTTCATAGTTGAATGCGAAAACCAAGAAGTATTTTAGGGATTTTTGTGGGCTATATGATATGACGGCTGTCAGACAAACTGACTTAGTTTTGCAGAGTTTCTTTCAGGCCTGGTTTTCAAGAAATACATAATGCATCGTTATTGACTTGCTATATCGTTATTGCCAATAAGCACTATCCTTATCCTTAATACCATAGATTGTAGTGCGCACTATAACTTCGATGCAGAAGTATGCGTGTGCACATATCTGCAATGTTAGTTTTCGCAGATTTTTGTTATTGTGAATTTACCTACAAATCCTGTGAATCGTTTAAGATTAGATACAAGTGAATAAGGCATGTGTACATTTAACTATAACACATGCATGGGGGCATCCCTATCTGGTGGTCTGGTCTTTCTGGTGCTATATGACATTCTTCTTATACATGATCCCACGATTGCATCCCTCACTAACAACATCGCTAATACGTTCTTCTGATGAGTTTGTTTTTTGTGTACAGCAAGTATTACAGACAGATACTTTGGGACAATCTTTGTTCTCTTTTTCCTTTGCATAGAAAAGAGGTAATTTTTTCGAGTGCATCAGCTACCGTTACCTTTGTCACCACAAAACAGCAGCAGATTCAACAACGTATCTTCAGGATAAAACAATTTGTTATCTCTGCTGGGTTAGTTTTGCATGCAAAAATAACTGCCTGCCACACAGAGTGACAACGTTTTGGATGCTGCTGATTATCATAAACTTTTATTGAAGTTTACATAGCATTGTTTATTGTTGTACCTTCTATTCTGTGACAAAAATGGGGGGAAAAGAAGTTATGGTGAACTAGTCGGTTCTTTCTGTTGACATTTCTTGTTAAGTTTCATCTTTTATTTTGCTGCTCTTGAATTTGTAGTGCAAATAGTGACAACAGAAGTGGCTTGTGGATTCTAAAAACATAATAATAATCATCTCGATAATAATTGTTTCAACTTTAACAAACAATACAGTGTCAGTAGCCTGCTTTTACTCACTGTAACAAAAGTTTAAAATTTCAAAAGCTGAAAAAAGTTATATGCGTGAAAAAAGTTTTACAAAAATTGTTTGAATAGTTACAAAAGTAGACACACATTTTGTTTTTAAGAGAGAATGTTCGACAGTTTCTGTTGCTTTTTCGTAGAAAGGCATTTTGGCATGAGTGAAGAAGGGACAAGGAAAACTTTTTTACGTTACGTGCGTGCATAATAATAAAACGTAAGTGACTTCTTCGTCGTAGTACGTATAACACGAAGTAAATTTTCTGCTCTCTTGTTGAACAAATTTTGTGTTTATATGCATAATTATTAACTAGTTGATAGCGTCACAGTCTGCGTGAGATCTGCTGACGGACTGTTACTGATGTGATTGTCAGTGTGTCCTCTTCTCTGTGTGTCCCCATCAGACTTATCGTCTTTCCTCTTTTTACATCTTACCTCATCTTCTTTTTGACTTTTTACAAGAC
>JAQFYG010000643.1:0-26523 GCA_034694325.1 Entomobrya corticalis | reverse complement strand
AATTTCTTTATTTGATTTAACTAGGCGTATTTACCACCCGCGTCTCTATTTGATCAGATACGGTATCTCAGTTTTTCTATTAAGGTCCCTTTTCCCTGAGAACTACACATATAATCCCTTGTGTAATAGGACAACGGATTTTCCTTTTAGAATAATTTTTCTTCTCATCTTCAAACATGGTAATAAATAGGTTTCCAACTGACAGTATATGTTCTGACACTAGATGGATTGTTGGTATATGTACGAGACATTTCACTTGCAAAATAATTGTAATTAAATATTTTGTTAGATAGAGAGCTGTCAAGATGATAATGGTTAAATGTTAGAGGTGAGCATTTCAAATAAGGGTTTGAATGGAATAAATAGTTAATGACAGACGCGCTTCTGCATTCTACATATATTTACCTACTTATAATGTCCCATTAAAGTTGTTAAATAGTTAATGATATATAGCTTGAAAATAGTTTCAAATATTACCATATAATAATTTAACAATGCGACATAGAATATTTTATGTGCGGCGAAGGTTCATGATGTAGGATCATTTAAACATTTTGGTGTGTACCTTACCTGGTTTGTTCAGATATGCAAGGTTCAAAGACCGAAATTAAATCTTTATTTTTATTAGTACGGTTAGTAATTTCAAATTTAGGTGACGAGACAAAACTAGGTAAACCTACTTACTTAATGTCTGTGCAATCCGTGGAAGATGATGACACATAGATAATAATGGGAATATCACAGATGCGCATAATTTGTGAACGGTTTAACGCAGTCTAGACTCTAGACATTATTATGGTCACCTTTTTGAGGCGATGAGACATGCAGACATCAAAATGATCCAAAATGATAAAAACGGATGCAATCATGATGCAATTAGTTAGGTTATATATTATTACAGTCTTAATCAGTGAAATAAGGATTTGGGTGCAATATTGTACAGTGCATTTACTTTACATTTGTATTTTATTGTGTGCCCCAATAATTTGTTTGTACTTTTTTATTTAGATTTAAGTAAATTGATCGGTTTTTGATGTTGCAAAGCTTTCTTCGTGACATCACACTGGAATTTCTTTTGTCCAATTATACATATGCTAAAGTACAGATTACTTTGCTCGATTAGGTTCATATCAATCTTTATCTGAGGTACACCGCACACACCATAAGGGAAAGTAGTTTTTACTCTCGGAAGACATGCCATTTACTTTACATTTATAAAAGTTAATGATATCATCGTACATATCTGTAGATTTATAATTTATGCCACTTGACTCTAAATAATGCATGTGCCACCAGCTGCCACATTTTGTAGGTCGGATTCATGATCCATATATATATTTAATTACAATGCGATCAAATTTCGGCGCTACTGCTTTTACCGAGTGTTCAAAAACTTGAGCTTGTGGTGATGCATTATTTATGTGGTAGGTAATCTATATTTTAACGAAAAAATAAGTAAAGACCAGATAGAAAGGGCTAAAATATTATAAGTTATAAAACTGTTGTTATAAAAGCTTTTTGAGAATCCAAGCAAACGAAACGGTTAAGAAGAAATAAAGCGACCAGTACAATAGTAAAAGTATAATATTAATGTTTAAATGTATATTAATGGCCTTGTTCCGTCAACATTTTTACGTATTTGTATTCACCAGGTGCGGTGGAACTTCAAACTGTTGTGAAAGCGCCGTTGTCACTCTGTACTTCTTATCCTCTCGAAATATCGAAGCTTTCTCCATTGCTTGTTATACGATATTTGTACATTAATATAAAATGAAAATTTCGTATTACATTCAACTTGAGCACCCTTGATCGAACTTTAACAATGAGGACAGCTTTTTATTTAATAAAAGGGCGTTTTATCTTGTTTAAAAGGTTCTTTTGTCATAAAATTTAGATACAATTTTGTACGCCTGCTTAAGAAGAAATAGGGTTAACGCATTTTTAAGATTTGAATACAGAATTGTATTTGTAACGTCAACGTGTATGTGGCAGTCGCAATCTTTTGGATTTGTTATGTCGTGCGTGCATCAAGCATTGCACAGAGAGATGAATATTATGTGCAAGAACTCTAGGGAGGCTTTGGCATTATGAAAGACGCAATTGGTCACAAAATATTATTAACTCGACCAAGCTTATTATTATTGTTTGCTGTGAGACAAGATGGAATCATCACGTTGTGTGTAGACTTTATATTAAAATAACAAAGCTGCCATGAGCAAAAGAAATAAGAAATATAATAGAAACCACGAACTTTAGAAGAAGACGACGATAGCGATGTTGTAGTAGATAGATGAGAAAGGAAATGGGGATGCTCATTTTGCATGCATCAGAGCTCATTTGAGTCAGCCATGCGTGTCTCTCCTTTTTCTTTTTCAGTTTAACTTTAAAAATTGCATTTAAAAAAAATACCCAGACATGCTAAACTTTTGCTTAGCTGGTTGATATTTACAAACAATAGAAAAATGTGGCCGTTGACTGCGGTGTTCTATGTACCCATATCGGAGAGATTTTAATGTGATGAATATTACTATAAAAAGTTTACCTAGTCTATCTGTTTTAATATTCTGAAAAACATTAATAATTCCCTAGAAATTGTACTAAATTGCTGTTACATTTATATCTAACCTATCTATAGAGTACAGGTATAAAGATACGATATCTATGTTGTTAACTATTAGATGATGTCGCTATCTGAAAAGAAAATATATCAGATGAATAATTATTCTTTATGCTTGCTTGCTAAATTAATACTTTCTCTGGTTTAAAATTACGTCTGAGATTAATTATTAATTGAAGTTGAGTTTGATAAGTTGGCAGTTTCAACATTAAAAGAGACTGTACCTATGATTTTCCGGGGTTTTATGATGACTGTACGTACCATGAAAGTGAGTAACGGTATCGTTAAAAACTAAACGACTTGGTAAATACTTGAAACTGTGTAAGCAATGCAATTATTAAGAAAATGAAAGCCAATTGAAAGGCTTTCAGTTTTTTCTTTTGATCTCATTGGCAAGTAAAAGTATTGATACTGTTGTGTTGTTGACTGTTGTATACTCAAGTGGAAAAGAAGACGGGAATTTTGCAAGCATAATGTTATTTTAACATTTTTTGATTTATCATCCTGCTATGATTCTTTATTTTCAAGCGGAAACACTTTATGGATAATGGATACTCCTTAGACATGCCTGTCAAACAGCAAAAAAATGAACTATGGCTTTATAGAAAAAAGTTAGCAAGTGTAAATGTAAATGAAATGACAAAAAATCGGATTTTCAAAGTCATCAATCTGACCGATCATGCTAACATTCAAACAGCATTAAAGTACAAATTTCCTTGCGATTATTAAAGAAGCAAAAAACAAAGAAGGAAGCATAAATTTGTAAAAAATATATAAATACAAAAATAAATAGTCTTCGTTCAACTCTACTGTAAATCATGCTGTCTAATATTAAAAATGAAGTATAAAACTTGTGGATATGATGAATCTCGGCTGGGATTTATTATTTTTTTCGTAGAATATCTTGAGAAGAAACAGAAAAGGATGCTGTGTGTAAGTGTAAGTCTGATGTAAATATAATGTCGCTTAATATTCAGGTACACGTACATATTACATAATGCTTCGTGTTTGCATTTGAAAGTAGAAAAAAACGGAAGGAAAGCTTAGCCGTGAAAAACAACCGGTTTAATATTATTACGTTGTATTTTTAATGTGTAGATATTACGTTATTTTGATAACAATCAGTTTGCCGATGTTGTTAGTTCTCTGCATTTCATTATAACACGTATAATCTCTATTTGTGCTTAGTATATACATTATTTCTAGCGTTCTACGAAAATACATTGTATTTTATCATGGATTAAATAGAACGAGTGCTAAAACCTAATATTAAAAAGTGTTCTGTCTGTGTGCGTATACCGAACTTATGATGAACCGGTAACTTTTTATTTGATTACCAGCTTTATTTTCATATCATGCAATATTAAACTACACAGTAATCTGAGAAAAAAACGAAATGGTTGCTTTGTACGCAAAATTGTACTGCCAGAACCCCAAGGATTAAAAATCCTCAAAGGTTTTACTTTTGAGAATCTTTTCATTATTTCAGCATTACCTGCTTTGTTTTACCATCTATATAAATACGTGCATAAATTTTACTTGTGCCAATGATAATTAATGATATGAACAAATACTTAAGTACACAGAAGATAACACCGTACGCTTTGTGAATTTATTTTTGATAACAGAATTAATATCTATTTATAAAGAAGATGTATAAAGTATAAATATTTAAAATATGAGATAGTTTATAATTAATTTTTGGTCATTAAGTACATGGGAATTAAAAAGAATTTTTCGAATATTGTTGCATATACTTACGATCAATGCATAGTTCACATTCTTACAGCATTCATTCACCTCCTTACTGTTTTTAATTTAATAAAATACACGAGAAAAAAAATCCCATCTATGCAGCAGCTAGTTTTAGGCACTAGAAATATTTCATAATGAAGGATGTGATGTAACACGATCCATAGGGTATTTTCTGTGGCAAATCCTTTCATTGATTTCATGTCAATGAAATTATACCGTATTCTTATCAACCGCAGAAAAAACTTAACCGCCTTTTTGACAACAAACAACACTTTTAGCTTTTGCTGTAGCGTGAATATATGTAATGAAAATGAAATCATAAACTGTCTAGATAAAATGAAGGTTTTGATTATTTAGGTTCTGTTGGTTAAATATGCAGTATTAAAGATTTTCAAACGAAAACTCCTCCGCGATTTAGATACGTGCTTTCAGTGCTTTGATGAATCTAAAATGGGACGGAGACATAAATATATCGATTTTGGTAAATTTTGAAAGGTTCAAGACTAGACAAATGCACACGCACGACTATCAATAATATAGTATTTATTTTGAAACTCTAAATCAGTAAAATTCTGAACATTTTGATTTTTTAATTATGGGTAAATATTATTCTTGAAAATTACGATTTACGATCTGCAGCTAGCGATATTGTACATGTTTTGTTTACCAAATTCTATTCTTCATCAAATGACAAAATCGACGAAATGAAGTCTATTGATTTCTAGACAATATGTTTATAATGAATGTGTTACAAGAAGACTCCAATGAGCCAGAGTAGTCATCGTTCTCTGTCGTAAACTGGGTAAAACTAGAATTTACTGTGGTTTCATTTCCCTTCAAGCTCGTCAACGATTTTCCTATGAGTTCGTTTTGATTTTCATGCATAATGGAAATGACCAAAGACCATGGAACGGTTCAATCAAGTTCATGAGCAAAAAACTTTTACTCATATAATTTCCATCTGCATGTTTAACATTCAAGTTTCATTGTTGTTCTGGACAAAACATACATACTTCAATTTGTCAGTCTCTTTAATCTATTTTATAGCAAGTAGAAAGCCAAGATCAAAACTTGATAAATAACATTTTATCTGCTCTTCCTTTTACGACTGCCTTTAGTTTAGTAAATGTATTTGAATATTATATATGAACTATGAACACCGCAATCATTAAAATGTTGAGAGGGAGAAAGTTGTTTACTGTTAACTGATGAAAAACCAGAAAAACTGAAAGAACATTATAAAATACGTTAGCTTAACAGCGTTTGGGTTCGACTGTTGTCGCAATAAAATGTTTGTTGCAGTGTGCCTACGTACTGAAATTGAAATGTGATGAGTCAAAGTCATGTTGTTGGGAACACAATAGCAGTCGATACAATGTCAGAAGTGACAATTTAGAAATTTTATTTTCCATACAATGTTGTTTAACACATTGAGGATGTTTACACTATTTCGTCACGTCGGTTTTTTTGGACGTGTTTATATTAGACCCGATAAAGAGGTAAAGTATTATATAGAAAAACAAGTAAAACGGTGGTTGTTTCGCCATTTGTCAACAACCAACATCACACGTCATTCTCATGATGCGTGATATGGTTTTGGGACGACTGCGGGACGAGACACTGGCATTATGTGTTTATTGTGTTGAGATGAAGGGGTTTGCTTCCACAATGGCGTATGAATTGTAAACAAAAATTTGGCATCTAACCGCGTGCTCATTATCTGTGCAGTTATGAAAGCTGCAAAACATAGAGATTATAAGTATGCATAATATATTGTATAAATATTAGTATCTACGTTGTACAGAATTATATATGAGGTAACATTTTACCGGTTATTTTATATTATTTATGGTTTCCACATCTCTGTTGGGCTTTACCTTTCCTACAAAATAATTTTTTAGCTGTTCCGGGAAGGTGGTTTCATGGTTTTTCGTGTGTGTTAAAATAAATATATATACACATCTACACAACAGTTTATCTGTTAACAGTACGATGCTCCGTTGTTTGCGTCCTTGGTTAGTATAAAGGCCTTATTGATAATTTAGCACGTGTGCACTTTTACAGATTGAAAAGCAAATTAACAATATGCATATTTTTACAAGAAGCATCCGAGCGAGTAGAAAGTGGTAATCAGTCGAATGTCTGTGTTTTATTAAATGATGTGAGGTAATCAAGCCTGAAAAGAACAAGTAAATTCGGTCTCTTGTTTTAATTCATTTGTATATACTGTCGCTTCTTGGAAATGTCCATTGACTAGCTGAATGATGCAAATGCAATTAAATGTTGACTTTCAACTCAACACTCTTTTGGATACCGTTATAATGCAGCCGTGAAACCTACAGCAGTTGCTTTCCCCAATGTTTACTACAAACTATATTTGATTCCGCTTCTGTGGCATCCTGGCATCTAGTTTCCTGTTTCTCGCTTCGTTGTGACTGTTTTGTTTGGAAATATCATACAGTTCCTTGTGACTTGTGACTTCCACAAAAAATGCTTTATTTAACCATTGCTGTGACTGACTGTGGCTGTCAATATTTCATAGCTTGACAACATGGTGAAAGTCAAGGGTTAGATGAACTTTGAAAATGCTGATATGTATTCATATCTCTATTGTATATCTAGAGGTTTCCCAAATTCCTAGTACACGTGTAAAAATGAAATTAGGTACGAGACTTAATAATAGAATATTTGAGCTGTATGTGAAGTACAATGTGTAGGTAGATAGAATAGAGAATTACAGCATGTTTTATATATATTTGCTGTAAGGTGTAAACTGATTTTATTTCTTTTGATGATTTGAACAAAGCATTCAACTTTTTGGAAAGAAAGTAATACTATCTTTACTTTTACTCAGAATCATAGCACCGAATCTTGTACGTACTTTTACTTTATACACAAAAAGAAGACATGGATGGTCTGCTATTCAAGGTGCACATTTCCCATTATTTACATGAAACAATAATAATAATACGCATTACATGTTCTCTATAACCACATAAAATGGAGATATATGGAGAATCTCGTCAAATGTAAGAAGAGCAGAGGACACGTTTCCGTTTTGTGCTCTTTGACATGTTGAAAATAATCACATAGGTATACTATACTGTAACTTGAGAGTTTTACATTTGCATACTTACTACATGTTAAGTAATGGTTTATCTCTCGATGTACCATGAACGTTCGTATGTTGTCTTCCCCAAAACATTTCTAGCATTCATATTCATTCAGGAACATATAATATTCTTGTCTTGAGTCGTGACCTTATTATTGAGTCCATTCGGTTTGTGGTATCGATCAATTTTCCATTTATGATTAATGGTCTTTTGTTGTGATGATGATATATAGTGCATGATAATTCTTCTTGACGTTATATATACATTGATGTAAGTAACTTAATTAAATGTGTTTGGGGAAAGCAGGGAAAGTCAGTTTATGAATGCTATAATATGTTGTTGCATCACTAAAAATGGTATTAAGAACAGGTCTACGTCTACGGCAGTATGGCAGCGTAATATATTTAAGCATATATGATTACAATGCTATTATAAATGCGATTGGAATGAAGACTGTTTAAAATTAAGGGCTAAAGACATACATTCGACTTGGCTCAAACATTATGACTCGGGTCTGAGTCTGAGAATGCATTTGCACGTGAACACAAACGTGAACATTCGAAATAGAATCAGATATAAGTATAAGTCTTGACTATATTATTAACGGGAGTATAATGAATTGATTCTATTTATTATTTCAGGATGGACGACTTGCGGCTGGTGATCAACTATTAAGTGTTGACGGACAAAGTCTTATCGGAATTTCTCAGGAAGAGTAAGTCCTAATACCTATCTATACTGATGCTTGTATATACACCCTGCATTAGAGAACGTATTGATTGATATTGATTTACTTATTTACTAACGAATACAACAGTATGAATTAACATTATTTATTTATAACGAATGTATAATATTATTTCTATCGTAGGGCCGCCAAGTACCTAGTGAGGACAGGTCCTGTGGTCACATTAGAAGTAGCGAAACAAGCGGCCCTCTACCATGGATTAGCTACAATGCTTACCCAGCCATCTCCAGAACTATCAAGAGGTAAGGGTGATGGAGCAGACTTGAGTTTTGACGAAGATGAGTATAGTGGTGACGACATGGATTTTCTTGGTGTTGGTGGTGGAGCTTCGGGAATAAATGGTAGCAGGTTTAATATGTATCATCACTACAACGGTGACATGCGTTCATCATGCTCTTCATCCACACTGGTAGCCTCAGACAGTATGCATTTGCTTTCTCCACCTCGTCCTCCCGAAGATTACCTTCGTCGACCAACTGCTTTCCCTCACCACTTGCAGTATCAATTTCAAAATTTTCATCAACGACAGCAGAGTAACGATGACTTGGAAATGGGTCATTCCGGCTATGCTTGTGGCAGCAGTGTCGCAAGTACTTCCATTGCAAAAAAGACGAACAATGTGAAATTAGTTCGGCAGTTGTCCTTTCCTCAAGAAGAGGATGAAGATGAGCAGGAAGATGTATCTATATCAGATTCTACAAATAATTTATTAAAAGACACAACAACAACAACAACGGGTATGACATCATCATCATCCGCAGCAAATATTCATGCTGATGGAGCAACTGCATCAACCACTCACGAAATGTCAACTTGTTCTTCATCCTCTTCTCCATCTGAAACTGTACCGAATGAAAACACCATTAGTTGCCAACCAGGCGACGATAATAATGATAACACAGAAGATACAAAGAATGTTATATCATCATCATCAGTGGATAATATTGACATTCTTCAGGATGACAACCTCGTTCAAAATGAAAATGTATCGTCTAACAATATTAATGACAATGAAGAAGATGATGAGATGGACAGAAAGAAAGCAGCATTGGTGGAAGAAATTAATCGCTATTGCATAATGAAAAAGAAAGCAACATCCTTTCCACAATGTTCTCTCCTTACTGGAATCGCACTTTCCCCCACTACGACTAATTCATGCACCGACCTTATGTCGCTGAGCAATACGGCTTCCAAATATAGAAGGGAAAGTGTTCCTATAAATAGTGCAAGCGGTAAAAGTAGCCATTATAAAGACAAGAGGCACACTATGAGAGCTACTATGTCTGCTAGTGTGTTACTCACC
This sequence comes from Entomobrya corticalis, assembly GCA_034694325.1. NCBI lineage: Eukaryota > Metazoa > Arthropoda > Collembola > Entomobryomorpha > Entomobryidae > Entomobrya > Entomobrya corticalis. Next base: position 16,987 of record JAQFYG010000643.1, on the reverse strand, counting down.
AGCAGCATAAGTTTAAATGAGGTTTCATTAGCTTCATCTTCATCACCGTCAGCCAAGAATTGTGAGTCGAGCGAAGAAGCAAATAGTGCGCTTAGGGATTCTAATTACTGGAGCTCTAATTGCTCTACACGAAACAGTAGTACCCTTTGCAGCCCTTCTTCCACTCTATCCTCTAATAATCCAGCGTTGATGAGAGCTTCGCAAAGTGATAGTTCGCTTGCAAAATGGAACGATTCGTTTGAGGCATTGAGTCGAAAAGGACTCAGTGAGTCTGCTCTTGGCGTCCCTAGGGTTGTCGGCTCATCTAGGCTGTTGAAGTTTCTTATCAACACGTATAATAATAGCAGTCAAGAGAAGGGAGAAATGGGTGGTGGTGGTTTTACTAACACTAAGGGTTATAATGGGCCTTCTAACAACTTTACATTTTTGCCAACGAGGTCAAAGTCTTCTGATGCCATTTTAACTTGTGAGTACCTTGAAACAAATTTGCAATGGAATGATTGTCCGATTTTTTAAGTCAATTTTTTTTGTTCATTCCATTTCCAAATACTTAAAAATATTTTGTTAAATGGCTAGTTTAATTTGGATGCCATTATATTTTGCCCTTTTTTGACATTTTAAATATGTTTTTATTTCAAATTTTTTTAATAGATACAGTGTATTTTTCACGCTTATGTAATCTTTCATTTTCTTCTTACATTTAAGTTTTTAGACTATGGCTGTATGGTATGAATTAAAGATTCAGCATTTTTATAATTCATTATCATGCCTTTGTTTTTTACTTCGTTCATCATTATTGCTTTGGATGTTGGATATGCCTGGTTATGTTATTTTCCACGATCTTCACCACAGGGAGATGTCACATATTGTTTTATTTTTACTGTTATTGCTCGTCAAGGATGATTTACGTTTTTGCACGATACGATCTATGCATGCCACCAAATATTTCCATGCGATGTGATATTATTTACAGTTTTTTTATTCATTTTGTTACATTTATATTGTATAGTCACAATCATAAACATTATATTTTGCATTTGGATCACTGAGTCTAATTCCAGCTTTCTCTGAATTTAATGAAAATAGGTGGATTCAACGCTCCACGACGAATGAGCGAAAGAGATTTGCCTTCCAAGATTTTACGAGAACAAAACCATGATATGACAGCGGATCATCCTATCCCTGGAGGCCAGTTTGGTCATGGTGGTGGTGTTCATCCGTTAATGATGCAGCCTCGTATTCATTCTTCCAAATCCGTGCCTTCGTTGAACAGTGATGGTCCCAATAATGGAATGCAGCCTGGAGTGAACAACTCTGGAGTATCACCAATGGTCCGTTCACCAGCTCATCATCCTAATGTAAATAACAATGTAGGCGGAAGTCATGGACATCACATGATGCACGGTCAGAGTCATATGCACGACTCAAATGGTCCCCGCTATCCTCAGGGATATCCAAATATGTCAATGACAATGCAACATGGCTCAAAGGCATCTATGATGAGTGGCGTTGGGGGCCATATGAATAATGTTGATTCACAAACAGCAGCAATGAGATCCAGGTATGTTGAAAGGGATTTTTTCCCATGAAAATTGAACATTCAACAACATTTTTTGACATGTTTTTGATTATATTTTCAGATCGATACAAAGCTTGGCAGACCCTCCGCATAAGCCGGATATAGGAAATAAGCAACCTTCAACTCCTGCTCTTCATATGCAACAATCAGAGGATACAGAGAGATTTTATCAAAATGTTGGATTTTATCCACCACCTCCTGTACCACCAGCAAATTCAGCAACTATGCCAGTTCGGACTTACATTCCTTACAGTAATTCGACTGGAAATATTTCCTCCTCAGCAGCTTTCAGAAGTCCTGGAGGAGGTGGTAATCCAATGAATCCTCATTACCCCGGATATCCGGGAGTCAGGGCTCCTCCTCCTAATTTAAACGCCTCAGTTCCTTCAAATCTAAATTGGCAGCAACAACAGCAGAGGGTGAATCACACCGGCCATCTTCCACCTCAACATCTTCAACAAAACCATGGTGTAAGCCGTGACTTGTTACGGCAAGAAGCAAAGATGTTAGAAATGCAAGATGAGCTTCGTAGGAGAGAAGAAAGAGCAGCGCTTATGATGTCAAAACAGCAAATGAACAATCCACAACAACGATATAATCAGCAATATCCTCAACAGCAAAGGCCCTTGTCAGGTGCTGGTGGTCCACCAGCACCAACCCCAAAACCTTACAGAGTTGGCGATAGTTCAGAAATGGGACCTGGCAGGCCACCTCTTCCAGATGAATTCAAACATCCTCAGTTTTCTGCGAGTATGACAGAAATTCCTAAAGGAGCATTTTCCTATAATAACGGCGGAGTCAACAAGTCTGCACTGGTCACAAATCCCTGGGATAGAGAAGCCAAAGAAATTGAAGCAAAAAGAAGAAAAGAGGCTGCCAAGTATTGGAGGGATCAACAAATTCACGAATTGGACATATTTCCAAATCGAACGCCAGTTCAAGATGAGCAGCTTAGAGCTTTGAAATTGGAAAGAGAATTCCAAAGACGAGCAGAGGAAATGCAGCGTAACAATGATGAAGGTGCTGAAGATGAAGAGGAGGAGGAGGAAGATGATCGCAAAGCCATGGTAAGGAGATTACAAGAGGATTTAGAGAGAACGAGAATTTCGAATGGAAATGCAAAGCTGGATCCTATGGAGGAAGAAAGGGCACGAAAAATTGAAGAAATGAGAAGGAAAAAATTAGAGCTTGAAGCTGCACAAGCGGCAGAAGAGAGACTTGTCAGAGAAGCAGCCAAACGAAGGGTGCGTAAGCAATAACTGATTTGCGAAATTAAAAAATAACCATATAATGTATATAAGTATATAACGAGAAGTAACTATATTATATAACATACGGTTTGAAAAACGGGTTTAAAATACTCAGTATCTTTGAATTATTTGTGAAAGCAGTTCAGTGTGTGGGATTGGATGTGCTTCGGTAAGGAAGCATAAAAAAGTTTTTTTCTGGGCATGGTAGCATTATTATAGCATGTCCCTATTTTTATACATGCCATGCTACAGACCTCTTAGACAGATTTGACTAGATTATAGACTACCTTAGCTCATATGTAAACCTCTGAATGTCTGCAAAAATCTGTTAAAATGTTTTATTGAAGCAGTTACGGTATTTATCTAGAAGCTAAGTTTGAGAGAATTAGATGAACTATCAATTATGTTATGCATAAAACCCCATATTTTCTGTCCATCGCTAAATTACATTAGTTTCAATACTCAGTTTACTTTTATTTTTCAATAATTAACAATTAATTTTCTAATGATTCAATTACAGGAAGAAGAGCTTAGAAGACAGCATCAGATGATGCAACAACAAAATCAGTCATTGAAGCATCATCAGAGTCAGCAACTCCACCAGCAACAACTTCATCATCCGCAGCAGCAGCAATCTCCTCAGCCGCCACAAAGTTTGTCATACCAATCGCCGTACCGGTCTTCCTATAACTCTAAAATGGGTTCACCAGGGTCAATAACGACAAGTGAGAATCATCTTAGCCCTAGTTCCTCAACAGCTCCACCTCTGCCAAAGTCACCACCTCCATCAAATACTACGACATTCAGGAGTGCCATGCAGCAGCAGCCGGCACCATCTCCGCAAAAGTCTCCTGTTACCCCGCCCCAAGCCTCTCCAAAGCCAAAATCAGACAAGAAAAGCGTCTCGTTTAATGAAACTGTTGCTACAAATGAGCCCCCCGCTTCTCCAGAGGAAGATGATGATCAGTCGGAGAAAGTTAGAGAGGACCCTAATGTACGTTTAATTACAAACATACTTTATAATTGATTTGTGTGTGTGTGTAACTATAATTTTCAAAATTAATTTTTGCATTTACTCTTTATACAGAAGTTTTTGACGGAAGCCACTGCACTCCTTGCAAGTCCGCGTAGCCCAGATGTGACAATCGGAAGTGGCTCAACGCCTGGAGTGATTGGTGCACAGGAAGTATATAGAGATCCACGAATGCGGAGACTTGCCGAGAAGCAACAACAGCAACAAGCTGCCAATACACCAAAGCCAGAGAAACTTACGTTCAAAGAAAAAATGCGAATGTTTGCAATGGAGTCGGGAGACGTTGAGTCACCTAAGGACAAAGTGAAAGTGTCCAAAGCCCAAAGAGAGATTGAAACACCACACCCAGCCCAAATGTAAACTGAAAAATCAAATGCCTAGGGGAGGAGAACAGTAATTTCATTGAATATGAAAATTGTTCAGCTCGTACTAATCGGGATTGTCCAGTTCTTGTTCTTGAGATGTGCGTCATTTTCCTTTGTTGCTGTTATGTGCGAAAAAAATTCATTTTGTAAAGTTTTTCAAATGGTATACTACAATCACAGAGTAGTATATACAAAACCAATGAATTTTTGCAATCAATACTGTTATATTATATGAGTTTATTGTTAAGTTGATATAAAAATATGAGTGTATATTGACTGATGTAATTGTGGTACAAAAAGGTCCAGTTATTGAAATCAAATTGTTTTCATTCATCGACATATGAAATTGCGCAGTTGTGTTAAGTCGTTTTGAGTTAAATAGTATTTAAAAAACTACGCATTCACGTTGAAACTTGCGAGTTTATAGATTCTTGTAATCTTACCGCAATAACTAAAATGAATTAAATGTTATAAATATTCCAAGACCAGACCGCTGCTGTTTGATTTCAAAATAATGTATACTTCCTTTAAGTTCCATTAATTAATATTAAGCTAGGACGAGAAGTAAGTATTCTATCGGTTTAATATATATACCTTTTTCCTAATATGAAACCAAATCGAAATGCTGTTATTTGTTAAATTAACTTCCATATTATAATATTATTGAAGAAGACAGCTATTGTAAGTAGGGCAAGAGAAACTATGACGTGTAGGATAATTGATTGGGGAGATGATGAGATAATTGAATAAAATGCAATAATAAGTATGGTTGTCGTTAACTTTTATACATTGAAGGATACGAGGTTTTTGTGATTGATACGTTTGACAGAGTGTCTTATAGCGAAGAAGACTTTTGATTGACTGGCGGTAAATTAGTAAATGTATTAATAAAGAAAAACTAATCTTGCTTTAAATTATAAGTGTACTGTTAAGATTCATTTCTTCCACTTGTATGGAGTGCTCTGTAGAATAAGAATGTATTCTCAGATTTCTATTGTAGACTCAACCTTTATGCCTTAATCATCATAGAAAAGTTTACTACTGATTGATGTAATATACCAAATTATCATTCCATATTTTGATGAATAACAAAAATATTGTCCTTATATAATTAAATTAAGACTAAAATTCTTAAATAACCAATTTTGAAGAGGAGCCTTCTCTAACAAGGTTATCATTTAAAAGAAAGACGAATGTATTGTAAATATTTTAAAGTTAGATTGACATCCAGACGTTTAAATGAATTTGATGTGAAGGTATATTGCCATATTAGAAGTATTAAAACTGTTGTACTGTAGATTGACTGACGATACTTGTCTTTAGTGACCATCAAACGATTTTTTGGAAACTATCATATCACGGCGCAATTTCCCCATTATAAACTAAAATAAACTTTCCCATAATAAGTTCAGCAACACAGTGTTATTGTAGCTGTTGTCTTGTTTTAGTACTTATCAGACCAGTCGTTCCTGAGATGTAATGTTTTCTGTGAATAGTAATAAGGAAGAAAAAAAGCATTTATTTGAATTGTATTTCTATGTATTCCTATCATAAAGGCTATGTTGTTTAGTTCCAGGGACTGCCATAAACGATTTATTGAAATGCTTAAGAATGTCCTGCAACGAGTAATAATATATTGACCAATAACGATGAAACAGAGATTATTTGATTAAATTCCATAAATAAATATTCTAATCAACACATAATATTTAGGCTTTGTTTATTTGTTATATTATGTATTGATTTGTAATTTTATGACAATTATCTTTCTTAGATATGTATATATATTTCAACTTTCATTTTATTCTTAGATTAATCTAGAAACTGCATCATTCTAACACTTTATACTTCTTGAATCAATATGTATAAAAATGAAGCATTATGTGCATGTATATATTGTGTAAATTGATTCGTACAAAAAAAATCAGTTTTTATTAATTGAACTTGTTGATCAAATATTTAAAGTAAGTATAGGTTGAAATGTTATATGTAACGTAACTCTCCTTATATAAGATAAGTATATATTATATTGCTCTTTCTTTGTTATTTTTAATTTCTTGTGTGAACAATCGCCTTTTCTTCACAAACAAAATAAATTACGTTGTAAGAAAGTATCGTATCGAACAAAGTAAATATATACCTAAGTACTATACATGTTATAAAAAGCAAAAGTTGTTTTTTGTGAAAAGTATCATTACGACGGAATAAATGTGTGAGAACAAATTAATTTTCTTGATTCAAAAGTTTCAATATTTACTGGAAAATTTATCCGTTTAGCATTTCATTCATATTAACTGCACATTCATATTCTGCAGAGCTAGAAAGCAAAGAACCATTCCTGTGAAACCATCTGCTTTCACCGATAACCCTTGATTAAGCGAAGCCATTCTATTAATCATTTCATCATCAACATAATTGTCATCCAAAATACAACGGGACGGCAGTCCTTCATCGTCGATATCTGCCTTGTACCTTTTTTTACACCTGCACATCTTTTCATTTGGATTTGAGCCAATGGTATCTTGTCGACATTCCATATTCAAACCGCAGTCAAATTCCTCAGTTGTTTCTGAAAAGAAAACATACTAATCTTTGTAAAATTCTAGAATTCTTTCTAGAAGACAATAGTACAAACGTCGGCATAATATATATCTGTACCTGCGCAAGGGGCAAATACATTGCCAACGCATTGCTTAGTCACATTATTCCAATTATGCTGGAAATCACATCTGCAGAGAAAAGTGGTTTCTTCTACCTTAAACATTTACGATAAAATTGTCAACAGTCGTTAGTAGAAAATAAAACAATTCCATGTCATGTCATGCAAGTTCCTATAATATTTAAGCAATTTACCCAGACACATGTAACCTCAGGAAAATGTTGGCAAGCTTGAGGATTCGCTTTGACGCACTTTGCCCCAAACTCTAAGGAGTGTTTAGGACCTAATGGATCGCCAGGAATCTCTTCACTCTCTGGATCTTTCACTACCTCAGGCTCAATGTCTGCCTCTTGTTGATGATGGTGATGATGTACAGGCATGTCCATCATTTGGCTTTGAATCTGATGTAGTTTATTTTGGTGACGAGTGTTTTTGGGTATGTGCGCCGTGATTATTGTGAATTTAAACAATAAATTGGCCCATAGCAAGAAGGTGAAGATAGGTGAGAAAAACATTGTAAGCTTATAGTTATGCCGTATGCTGTGTTGTAATCATTTCGTAAACCGTTAACAGAAGTGGTGTCTATTAATATAAAGGTCAGTGCCGGTAATGATCCTAAGTAAATCGTAATCCAATATGTCAGATTAAAATACACGCTAACAAATGATGGTTTCTATAGATTGAAGTGTTTATGTTTGTTGTTTTGACTTGATTGCGCTTGCAAAACCACCAACTCTATACAAGTAAAGGCTTAGGGTTCTCTATTAGTCTGTAAAATTGCGTCTTATAAATTCTGGAACTTGTTTTAAGGTCATACATCATATGAAAAAGGAGAATATTATTATTTTATTAATACTTGCTCATAAAAATTAAGTAGCTGTTTTGCTATCAATCGAGAAAAAAGGTCGTATTAAGTTTATGACAGCTCTAAATAAACCAGATTTTAATTAAAATGTCATGAACCACACACGTGCAGAATGTCAAAAGCGTGGTAGTGGTATAATTTATTTTTATTATGAGTATTTATTTTATACATCAAAGCAATTACAAGTTTTAGCTTAACTTGAATAGTAATGTCCTGTAAACAAACGAAACAATGAAGTCGCGCTACAGATATGGTTAGGATATTGATTTTTATTCAATATCGTCAATTACTGTAACAAATAAAAACCAAGACCGAGTATTTTTGGTCCCAGTAGTATTTAATTACAATTGTACAACTAGGTGCTTATGTTTTATGCGCATAAAAATTAAAATGAAATTACTCGGTATGCAAAAAGGGCATAGCAAGCATCTTTTAGGTGCAAAAATTATTTATTATTTAAATATCTTGTAAACACATCACTATCCAAAAAATTAACATTCAAGATGAGAGAAATTTTATACCTTTTATAAAGATGCCGACGAAGTGAATAGCGATCAATTTTACTTTAGTCGCATGCGACAATTAAGCTGAAGTCAGTCGGTTCGGTGCTGTATATATTATTCATAGAAAGAAACTTGTTTTTTGTTTTTCACTTGTTTGCCACTCTTTTTACGTATCTTTCATTTTGCCTTACCATTTACCAATAGCTTACTGCACAAAGCTCTATATCATTTTTATCTCAAACTAGAGCGAAAAGCTACTTTGTACTTTGATTATCATAAATGTTCCAACGCTAGCTGCCCGAAAACACCCATCCCTCAACAGAGATTAAAAAATACACTTGCACAGTTGGCATTTTGTTTTTAATCATTTTTCAAGACTTAATTGGACGCACTGGATTGACTGTGGCTGTAAAGAATAAATGCTGTCGTCTGGATAAGTTGTTAGTGTATTCTCCTTATATGAATTAAACGAAAACAAAACACAAGCCCATAAAGAGATTTTCATGAAGCAATTAATATCATTTTTAGCAATGTATTTAATCCTTCTTAAATACTGTGAAACAGCAGCCTAAATAATTGAGCATATATATATTTTCATATCCGTTTTAGCCCGTTTCAAACTATATTGTATACGCTATATCTGATTGTTATGTATGTAGTTTAAGATAAAAATGATTGAAATTCCAGATGCCAAAGAAGTTTATAATCCGAATGACGTCTTGTCTAAAACCATCAGTCATTGTCTAGCCATTATAATACAGTGACTTCTTTCATGCAGCTAGAAAAATTTTCATCATCTTTCAATACTCAGCTTTAAAATATTTTCATGTATTTTCAGCTTTGCAATGACATAAAAATGCAAAATCTTATAAGGTGTCCCATGCACATAATTATTTACGTAAAGATAAATAAAACTAGATATTAATTTTAATGCCAGTCAAATAACAATTAAATTTATGGAAAAGAAGCCAACAAGATTCCGTGAATTAAGAAGTAAGATGAGAACATTTGTTGAATAGCAGTTAAAATGTTAAAGGGGTGCTAATTCATTGGTTTTTTCACTAATAAACAGCTTCATATTGGCTGATAGTTAGTCATAAGTCACAACCTTTATAAGCAAAACTACCTTTATCAGCTCATGATAATTATTATTATTACCAATATCATGATCATTACTGAATTCCTGAATGAATGGTTTCCTCTAACAAAATTCAACATTAACATTTACTCATTGACAAGCAAATTATATTTGACCTCTGCCACATGCGATATTTTTTATTTAAATTCTCAAACTAAATACGGCGCAAATAAGAAAAAAGGTTTGAGCTTGCTTCATTATATCAGCAATGGGACAATAATATCTTCAACAACAATCTTATTCATAAGATTCAAGAAAAAAACATTTAACAGATGTAATAGATAATGTATAAAATAAAGCATTGTAAGTAGTGCAACACAAGAAGTTAATATGATTTTGATAAGGCAGGCAGAGCAAATTATACATTCAAGATGAAAATGTTTAGCTATGAACACACGAACTAAAGATATATACTAAAGTGCACGCCAATTATATTCTGAAAGATGAATGATGAGTTAAACAACTTTAATGCTCATTTGCATTAATTCAATGACTACATCTTCCACGATCCCAATGCAATGTATGATGTTTTCTTGGATAGCATTTTCTGCGTCGCTCGTGCGAGATTGATACTATATACTGATCTGATAGCACTATAATGTCTATAATATGTACATTATTTGTATGACCAAACTATATAATAATAATACATGCATTCTTAACTAGGTAACTTCTCACTTGTGTACTTATCTGAAGAAGTTGAACCGAAAATAAAAAGACAAATCATAATAGCCAATATATCCGGTTCCGCTGCTCAAATTGATATTTCTTCTAATTTTCTTTAATTGCATTGCATAAGGACTATATTATGTAGATCAGACTTTTATGCAATTGTGCACATGTCTAAACTCACGTCTGTCATTGTCAACTTTATAAGCGAACTAGGTTCGTTAAAGCTCTTTAGTTCGTCCAACAGTGTATTTGGGGAGCATGAAACCTGGGAATCAATAATTACATAGATATTAATTGTAAAAAATTGCATTGATTCATCCACACGATAATTATTAGCAACAAATCAAAGTTTACAAGTATGCAAAAGAGGCTCATTGAAATCAGTCATTGTGACGAAGGGATATTTTATAATCATCGCATTCGTATCATATCAATTAATTTTTTTATTATTATTTGAATATATTGTATGCAGTAGCACAAAGTAGTGCATATTCATACAGTTATTTTCAACTGTAATTTCCCGGCAAATTAATAATGCTTGAACCTGACATCATTTCCAACAGGATTTGTTTACATGAATACGTTGTGGTCAAATGGCGGGTTCAAAGGGTACTTTTTTCCAGACAATGAAAATTAAGAACACATATAAAAATAAATGAAAGGATGAAAAACTCATAATTTTTAGAACGCAGTTACTTGAACTGAGTGAATGAAAATGAAACATGAAATACACTTACATTACAAGCTGATAATTTTTATCTATCTTAGTTTTTCTGATACGACAAGTCGAACAAGTCATGAAAAACGCCACTTGCCAGCATCAACAACTAAATGCGGCTAACTGGCCACATGAACATGACCATGATAAATATTTTTAATTTTGGATGTCAGTAGGGATTTGTTATCTTGTTTAATATTTTTTCTAACTTGGACTTGCATGAACTGTAAACGTTGCTTTTGCATTAGCAGACCACATTAGACATGTTCATTATATCAACTGTGGACTAAATACAATAAAAGCAGCAAATGGAACATTATCTTAAACTATGTCTACATTTATTTATAAACCAAGCAAATTACGCATTCAATAACAGAGGAGCCCAAAGCCCAATGACAAATATTTACCTAATTGGTTCCAAAAGAAGTAATTACCATTTCATTTTTATTCGATATACCAATATTGTATATGAACCAATAAATTAAAAATATGATTGCTGGAGAAAGATAAATGATCTCAATTGCATAACATCTTTCCCTTTAAAATGTGCATGTTATTTATGTCACAATCGACCCCAAAGTTTTGATATTCACGCCCTGGGCTGGACCCGGGTTCTGGGTAGTGCCCCTCCAAAAATTTGTTACTTTCTATTATCTATTTGAACGGTGAGCCGACTGAGGTGGTGTCGTAAAAATTGTACAGGGTGCGATGTCCTACTTCAGCATATTAACAACATGAACGTATAAGGCGTGGTGTCGATAATAGGGTTTTACTAGGTGGGCCTGCGTCATTATTTTTTGAAAGGGCAAAGGTCATAAACTGTGACTGAATTTATCTCATCCGTTACAAAAACAACAAAACACTGACCAAAGTTCAATATTTATGAATATAAACAATTATTAAATAAGCATTATCGTTTTGAGAATAACTCGTGATGAATGAAAGTAAACAAATGAAAAATATTTAAAAAGACTGTCACCATTCATTGTCAGTACTCAGCAGTGAAGGTTTATCGTGGAGTTGATTGATATAACTGATAACATTGTATTGTAGTTCATGTTATCCCGATAAAATGCTTAAAATAATTCACAATTTTAAGCTCATGAAAATGCCATGAAATGACTTGTGTTATCAGCCTTTATCTATAATGCAAAAGGATATTGAACGTTACATATTTATATTGATGATTCTTTATGCTTCCTATGCTGTTTCACATGATGATATACACCTAAATAGTCATTCAGTCATTCACCAACATACACATTTGTTTTGACCTTTGGTATTTATTGTAAACCGGTGTCATGAAATCATGAAGACGTATATGCAATATTATACGACTTTAACTGTGAACTCGTGTCTCGTATGATTCAATTCAACTCGGTGCAGAAACGAAAACAAAATTGCACCATCAGCATTGGACCTTTCCCGGATAGTTAATGAATAAAATGATCATCATTCGTGGGAACTGGCATGATGCAGGAAAAACGTTTTTATCAATTTCGCAAAGACAATGCAGACAGTGCAGTGTCAACGTCAATAGACATGCAGTCATTACTCTACTAATATGACGGAGATGATCTGTAGTAAAATGCACTAGCTTATTTTTGGTACTTGGTACATTAATGGAGATTTTTGCAGCAGCTGTAATAATCTATTGATTCCCTTTTGGGCTTACTTCCTCATTTCTTGTAATGGGTTATATTAAACATTGATATACTGAACTGAATGTGAACTTTATGCATCTTTCAGAAACTGATATACATCCATCCATTGGAAAGTTATCTTAACTCATAAATGCATATATGTGTGATATACACTGTATTTGTTAGTGACGTTTTTAACTTCTCTTTCACAAGAGGGAAAGAAGACGAGAGGTAGCGAAAGTAAATCCGAGTCTCTCCCGAATCTTCAGTTCTCCAGCCCTTTACTCTTTTTCAACACATGATGAAAACTGCGGATATATAAGATTTACCATGAACTGGCAAGGATGGTGTGGGATGTGTTGTCTGAAATTTATATTGTTTCATAATATATACAGTTTTAGAAATGCAATGCAATTAGCGTTTTGTTTGACTGTTTTCCCCATTTTTAAAGCGATTGTATTACTTTAGAATGATTGTTAAATTATAAATGAGGCATTTCCCCTTTAAAGCAATGACCTATTTTATTTCGTTTTATTTGCCGAGTTTTATTGTTCAGATCAGGCTTTGGAGCGGCAGAGAATCTTTCTTGATTTTATTTTGCCTTGTCCTATTCACGTAACACACAGCTATCGATCATCATTATTTGACAGCTTGTGAGAAAATGGGGTAATGTAGGAAACTGTTGCAAAATTGGGTTGCAAAAAGTATATTGTACGTGTCAGTATTTTATTTTATGAGTTAAATTGTCTTCTGATCAAGAGATTCATTATTTTTCAAAGCGAAAATTTCATATACGCATATTTTATTCTTCTTTACTGCATAAGAAACCTTTAGGGGTTAACATTTTCTTAGAAAATAGCTCCGCAGTCATGAGAAGGGGAATCTTTAGTATACCCATGTGCTCGAAACTGTATCTTGTAGCAAGTTTAAGAAATGATATTCACTATATTTAGTCGGAATATGTGTACAACATATGCATGTAGATCGCATGAAACTTTGTAAGATGATCTCATAAAGATGCAAAAGCTGGATTTGGAAACGTTTGAGTGTTAGCCAGGGTCAGGGATTACTGTTCTTATATGATTCAAATATTTATTAGGTTCATATTTTGTCTTGAGTATGATCCCGTATTAGTATAACAAGTTCAGACCTTTTCATCTAGGTGAATGCCCCAATAGGATACTTTTATTGCAAAGTTGTTAATGGAAATTTTTGTTCCTAAATTGCTAGAAACGTTGTAGCAAAAATCAAGTGAAATTATAAACTGTGCTTGTAATTCAACAATACAGTATGTAAAAATGAACAAATTTTCTCTTAAAATTGGTGTTCTAAAATATTCCTTTTCAAATAAATAAATACAATTAAAACAATAGTAACTCCGAAATGTAAGATCAACCTTGAAAACCCCGCATCAACGAGACATTATGTTATTTTGAATTGAGCAGAAATGGAACAAGTCACACAAACATCACTATTTTAAATTTGTCAATTTACAACAAAGGCAGAAGTGGAGAAAAATATCTTTCCAATTTCTAGATTTTTCTTCAACTCAGAATATCATCAATTAATATAATATGATATATACATCATCAAGATAACTGTACAACTTTAAATCTAATAGGTACATGTATGTAAATAAACTCATTAAATTTGACACGCCTAGTAAGTAGTAGCACATGAGTTCCACGTGGAACTATTTTCAATAATATATTTTTAATCAATGGAAGATTACTATACTATACTTCTAAATAGATTTGTATCTTATCACAGTTTAAGGTGAGCAGAATATGGAATCCTTTATTAAAGTTATTGACACAAATACAAAAAGAAGGATATGGTGGAGGTGGAGAATGAATGTATGAGAAGTGATACAGCTTAACAAACAGGCAATATTAGTACCACTTTTAGGTAAGTGCATATGTACATGTGGTAGTACTTTTTCTGATTTTCTGCAAACAAAAATATTTACGAGAAAAAGGGTTCTGTCTGATGGAAGTTTTTTAAAATGAGTAATGCCAGCCAGATTATTTTGTGATACAGTTCATTATTTTTTTACTACAGAGACAACAGTCAGTCTGTGAACGGTAGCATTGTGAAAAGCATGATTAATAAGTAGTAAGCATAGATAAGTACATGTTAAGCCGCATAAATCTTTTTAAAAATAATATGCTGCTGCTTTGACTGCTATTTACTACTAATTTCTGGTGAGAAGATGATAACATGATATTCTTCACTCATGTGCTTGCCTATATCACATTTCTGTCCATTTTAATGATATATATATTTTTAAGCCATGGAAGAACCTTGCATTACCTTCTGCTTTTTTCGACATCATCATCAACATGACTTACTTTTCGCTTTCGTAGATCCATTCGACAACTCTCGACTTCTTCGTCCTCAAGCTCCGTTTATAGGGGGAACTATACCACATGTTTTCAATACATCACTCTCAGAAAAATGTTTTAGAATTTCCTCTACATATAAGGATATATTCCTATTTAAACATTGTTTTGTTCTTTCTAATAGCTAGAAAAGTTGATATTTGATATAACTTGGATATTTATTTATATTTGATATAATATAATGGTTACTGCATTACCTATATATGTAAACTATATTCATGTCTGCTTATCTACACTAACCTCCAACTATGTCTTCACCTATATTAATATGCAACCATATAATAATTATATACGTTAAAACATTCCTAATAAGCGTGATGTACAATTACTATCAATATCAACCAACTTTGCAACGTTCCAACTTCCAACATGAGAGTAGAGGAGCAACTTCAACCTCTGAGCTCAGCCAACATTGCCAGTCAGTTTGCCCGCATCCTTCCTGGTGAATGCACACACTTTTCTTTCGTGCCGATTTCCATACGGTTCCAAACTAATCTCAACAAACCTGAATAGAAAAAAAATATATTGTCAATAAAAGATACTTCTTACTACGTCTACATCACTTTTAGCGTGAAGTCTCATTGACTTTTTTCATTCATCACCACCAACCTCAACAACATCACATGAAACAAAAAAATATTCTTATTTGATTTCATGCTTGATCCCATATATGCAAATAGTAAAAAAATAGCTTTGATAGTTGATACTTAAAAAACTTGGTTTGCATTTTTAAGTGTATCGCCCTGTTGAAAGGGACGTTATCTTTCCCAAAGTACCTTTCTTTTCGAATTCATCTTTTCATTCATCTCAAACATTTGATTTTTTTTAAATTGTCAACATTTACAGTTAGTGCATTTGATTTTCATTGCATTCCAGTGAAACATTTGTGCTGCTAATAACCTAAAAGGTTTTATACAGAATTGTTTTCAAAACATTTAAAAATAATAATTTAATGCTGATGTTTGTGTTTATTCAGCTGTAAAATTAAAAGTAATAGTCAAAGTTTCTTATTAGTTTTTCATTGATTTTTTTCTGTGTAAGTAAGTTAGGCTTTATAAAATATATCAAATATATTCTCTAAGTAAAAGTTGCATTTATTCACGAAAAGCACACCACTGCACTGCTCAACTGCCCTTGAAAGTAATTCAGTTTTAAATAGGTTGGTTAATTGTTAATAAGTTAATTTAGTGATTGAATTATTTATTTGTCTCTTCAAAATTCCCTTTTAATTAAGTGGAGAAAATATAAAAGAATTTCTTAGATTAAGTTTTTAACCCTTTTATCATAAAATATTTCGACATAATTTTAAAAGTAATTCTACAAAAAAAGAGTTATTCAATCAAAGTAGAAAAGTCTGAAAGGGAGAGGTAGCTTGTCTGTACTGTTATCAATTTATACATCTCGTACCCAACAGGATTTGCGTGTGTACCCATAGAATGGGCATTTTGGCTGAAGATTTTTCATCTCAACAAGAAAGGCATGAAGATGACCAGGTGAAGTTATCGGAACAAGAAAAGGAAGAACAGCAGCAACAACGAGAATTTCAACGAGATCAAGAAGAGAAGGATAAAACCGAAAAAGATTCTGAAAAAAAGGAAGATGGATCTGTGACTACTTCTTCTTCATCAGGAGCAGCCCACCACAACAGTTCTAACGTTATTGCTACTACTGGTAAAAATGACGGTGAAGAGGAGAATCCCGGAGCAGTCGATTTATGGGGATGGGAATATCCTCCGAAGGATGGGTTGTATGACCCAGCTCTGGAGAAGGACGCTTGTGGTGTTGGATTCATCGTGAGTATCGAAGGAGTTCCTTCTCATAAGGTAAACACTATATTATACACACATATTATATGATAATTTTTTTATCTCTTCGTTGTCAAATTATCTTTTTTTACTGTCGCTGTCTTCATCTCATATTTCTTTTCTTTCATATTACATTGCATTACAATACCGCATTAGCGACATAACGACATTAATATCAGCATATACCATAATACAATAGATTAACCCCATCGCACCGTTAGGGCTATAATATATTAATGGCCTATTGCTGTGGATTGACAGCACATGACAACACCATTGCTGCTGCCCGCTCTAGTTTGACATCATTATCAGACGTTAAAAAATCGACCAGTAGAGTATGGAACAGAAAGATATG
>JAQFYG010000642.1:0-26530 GCA_034694325.1 Entomobrya corticalis | reverse complement strand
AAAAAATGTTACGTAAATAAGAAGTATTTAAGTAGCTTTAAGAATAAATGGCTCTCCAAGAATGTGTTGTTCGAAAAAGCGCAGTAGCTTTACAGTAGTAAATGGAAGATGATTGATTGATAACCATGCTTAATTGCATTGCCATGAGTTTTTTTTATTAAGTCATAAAGAGCTTCCAGAGAAGGAACGCTTTAAAAAAATAAAACAACAACAATGAAGTTTTTTTTAAAGAGGAGATTAGTAGCAGCAAAATAATAATAAAAAAGGTATTTTTTCCGGTTGATTGGGTCGAAATAAATGAAGACTATAATATGAGCTCACAGAATAAAAAGACAGGATCGTTTTTTAAAATGAAATCACAAATCAAGTCATAAGGCTGTCGACGACAAGTGTATAGTTTTTAACACTAATCGTCATTTAATTACACACATCGTCACTTAATCATTGTTGGGTTGTCGTTTCTTTTCTCTTTTCATGTTGCCATGAACAAATATTGCATAACAATAGACAAGAGAGACGTAAATGTAAAGACACCTTAAAAGATTTTAATGACATTTGTATTTAAATATATCTTACCTTTTGCAAATTTCGACGAGACAAATTGTTAAAAACGAGCATTGTAGTTTGCATTTATTTTAAGCTTCCAATAGTAAATATTTTTGACGACTGCAGCAGAAAGGAAGAGATAGATGATAAGTTATAAAGTTAAAAGGTACTTTTTTGGTTCACAGGTGAGCTGTTGTTTAAGGTGTGATATTGATGATCCTTGGATGGAATTAGATTCACCGCATTTAACACGCGGCAAGACATCAGAAATGTTTAATATTTTATGTAATCATGTCCTCTTGTAAAATCTATATGCAAATGTAAATCTGATTGATTTTTAAATATTTTTTTAAATAACAAGTTGGCTTGATTGTTGATCTTGGGCTTAAAAAACTTTAGAGATGCAAAATATACAAATAAATGTGTTTAAAATAAATTTATTTATTTTTTCTTAGCATCTTTGTCATCTTCTTCCTTCTTTATTTTTCCAAACTCAAAGTATTTTTTACAACATTCGCTTTTTTGTAACGGCAGTACTTTCAGTTTTTAATTATGATAGCAACAAATTATCGGCTTTTTCTGTATATAAATCTTAACTTTAACATGTAATTGTAGAGTATGTAGCTGAAGTATTATTTTTTGGGATTATTAAAGTTATTTTATATTTCATTAAAACTATAACAATAACATCAGGTATCTTCTTCATCATCATCATATTATGGTAACCGTGACAACGTTTCCTTTTTTTACGGCTAATAATATTTTCTCTTGAGAGCTCTACACTAAATTTTAATGTGTGATAAGTGTAGTTAGTTTTATTTAACCATTCACTACTATGACATTTTATCATTATCTTTTTTTCAAACTCTTGTTGTAATTGAAATAATACTTTTTTCATGATTATTTTGACAAAATCTTCAACAATTACTATTTAAACTAATTATATTTACCTTTTTTACAACTTTTTATGTGTACTTCTACATAAGTTTCATTAATATTTCTTGCATTTGAAACAAGTAAGTATACTGGTTTTTGTATTTTAAGTGTGTTTGGTGGTAGTGATGGCTTCTTTAACTTTAATTGCTTGTTATTTTCCTTTTCAATTGAAGATCCTTTGTTTTTTTTGTCGTGTAAAAAAACCTGCTAGTTTGACTAGAGCCCATCATCAGAGATTCAAATCTTTTTTTTTGAAGTCTCTGTGAAATTTTACTTTTGAAATCTTTCTTTTCATTTATATTTTGCTATATATTTTTTGGTATTGGCTTTCTCTAGACATCAACAATGATAACATGCTTTACTATTAGTAAAATTTGTAACAATTGTTTAGTTGTTTTTTCTTTGGAAAACAAAAACTGAAATCAATATAAGTTCATTAGTAACCATGACAACTGGTTGTACCCCTATAATTTTTATAAGTCGAGATTAACTTCTTTTTTTATATTTCAGCTCCAATTATAATTTTACTTCCTTTTACGAACTATCTAAATATGTAGTATAATATATTATTATAAACTATGATTTATGTTTATATATTTAAATTCACATCCAGTCCTGTTACTTCTCACTTTTTTGATAAATTGTTTCTAGATTATGGTTTGGTTTAGTTTAAAAAACAAGGTTATTATTATGAATCTAAGAAACTAAATCTTTTCTAGAAACGAGTCTCATTTCCTAAAATAGTAAAAATTAGCACCTGTCAAACTCTTTTGGATGCCATAATGGTCGTTAAAAACTGAATCAAAAAGAGATTTCAAATCTAATAAATTGTTTGTTAACTATTTACTTGTTGTACTATACTCAAGTTCTTGATTTTCTATATCAATTTGTGACTGTATTGGAGTTTAATTGTTTGTTATTTCGAATTTGTTATGATTTCTTTTTTAAACCAATTCAAAAATTTTGTTGACTCCGACCTACGATAAGAACAGAAGTACACACTCTACACACTATTATTGTTCAAAAAGTTTAAATGAAAACTTATAATTAATTTTAAAGCTAAGTTTTTGTTTTATTTAACTATTTAACTATGAGTCTTGTTGTGTTTTTGTCGTAACTGCCATTATACATTAAAAAGTCGTTTTTTATAACGTGCATTCAAGCACCTTTGAAAATTGTTTATAAATAAGTTTTAGGCAAGATATATGACCCTATTCCGTTTTGATTTTTTTGTTACGTTTAATCATTTTTATTAGTGTTTTTTTTCTCATTAAAACACCAATATTTTTTTGTGAAATAACATGTTTCACGTTCTAAAAAATCACCAGATATTTTTTCCAGTCAGTCCACTAAACAAAAAAAGTCCAAATTTTCATTTTAATTTTTTAATGTTTTCTATGTAAAATGTTTCTCAATTTTTTGCAAAACAGTAACAACAATTAGTAGTTTGGGATGGATTTGGATGGAAAGATAATAATGGAGGAGATAATAGCGAGGTTTAAATAAAAAACAATAATAATAATTATAATTTTTAACGTTGCATAATGGGAGGGTTCATAGATTTATAGTTGTTTTCAGTTGAAAACCAAATTTGGCGATTTGATCCTCGCCGGAGCAGATCTTCTTTGATTCTTTTTGCGAGACATGGAAATGTTGTATTTGGCCACAAGCTAGATAGAAAGAAAAAAAGTATGTCATAAATCTTACTAATTATTAGTAAATTTATAATTATAACAATTTATTATATGTTTTAATGCTTACCTCGGAAACGAAATCCGTATAAATCACATGATTTTTAGAGTTTTGCATTCGTCTCGAGTTGCCCCCACCTCCTCCACCGACACCTCTTACCAAGTCTTTTTGTTTGATTTTTAGCACGTGCATAGGAATAGGTAAAGGAGCGGATCGAATCGTTTGTGGAGTTTGGAGACCCCAGTGGATGGCGAAAACGGGAGTTAAAACGAAAAACTTCCAGCCAGAAATCCTCGCCTCCAAAACTTGCGAAGATCTGGTGAAGCCGTAACCGACGAAGCGTTCTTCATGCGCTGGGATCTCATCTGAGCTGATGTAAAACGGCTCGTAATGGTTCATTCGACCGGTGACGCTATGGGATACCTTGACTGGCTCTTCTTCCACGTTTGAAGTTTGCCAACTATTTAATAGTTTTCAAAAATTTATAGTTTTTATTTCAAAATTTCGTTTAGATTTTGTATTGTTTATTTCATAACAAATTGCAATAAAACTTAATGGAAAAAGCGTTGTCATATTTATAGCTACTTGCGGTTTTTTCTTCTTTCCCAAATACCACAACAGACACATAAACAACAAAAGGATTCATTTCCGGCTTCTCATCTTCATTTTCAATGAACATTTACTTAAGCCTTTCAACTTAAAAGAGAATCTTCCCTTTTTGAAGTTTGTATGCATCTTTTGCGGTTTATCTCAAGCTAACTTATATATTTTACGAGATGCTTTATTTCAAGTTGCAAACCAAACAACAAAATATATTTGCATTTTGTATACTAAACTATAAAAGAAAATGAAAACGAACTTAATGGCTTTTAAGTTAAGTAGTAAAATGGTAAATGATGAAACAAGCAAGCATTTAAGCAAGGAAAATAGGTGGAGTAGAAAAAAAATATTATGTTTGAATTTCAAGTCATGAGAAAAATACAGATCTGTCGGTACATTTTTTTTCAAAAATGGTCCATAAATATATTCATAATAAGAAATTGTTAAAATATATATAAAAAAGAGATAAAAGATGACTAGTACGTACAGTGAATAATTAGTAGCCCAATGTCCATATCGGTAAATCTTGAGATGGAATTGTCTGGCCAAGCCCCTAGATGCATATTTGATGAGCTGGCGTTTTGTCTCTGGGTATGGGACCGACCTTTCCAACTCAAATACCGGTATCACGAATGCGCATCTTTGAAAAATATATGTTTTTAAAATGTTAAAGATTTCATTGTCTTTAAATTTTAAATGCAATATATATTTAAAGTGACTTTATGTACTTTGTGCACTTGGCTTCAGGCGTCTCATAAAACTCTTGAAGGAGAAAGCTAGAATTTGGCCTCGGAATAATATCCACATCAGTCATAAACACCCATGGCGTGCCACAAGTTTTCCGGGCGATATTCCTCATATGATTTTGGGGGTACAAGGAGGTCTTGTCGATCCCGTCAGGAAGGACATTTTTAATTACTTGGGCAATAAACTGGTGGGGCTGACCACAGGGAAAGTCGTCATATGGGGAAAAATCAAAGTCGGAGGGGGAGGGGGATGAAATATTGTCATTATTATGGGCATATGAGTTAGAATATGGGGAGGGTGGCGGGGTGAAACCTTTTGTTGGCACTGCCAAGTGAATTGAAACAGTCTGATTAAATAAAGCGCTGCATTTGCGCATGTAAGCGATGAACAAATGGAGCACCGTCAGTTCCTCGGGATGAGCAACATACACTGCGAGAGAAATCGGACCCAGCCATTTCTCTGAGACTTCGCCGATTGACGAAATTCGATCTATTGAACCCTGTCGATATATTTTTAAAGGTTGATAATATGTAGATGAACAAAATATTTTTTTAAAGATGTAGACTTTTGTTTTAGCTTTAGCAGAAGTCAATGGGATATTTTTAAGAAAGTATGTATGTATATATGTACCTGTGTTGCAAGGCAAACGTCAAACCTGTCCATCAGGTCCTCCCACAACTGGCCGGGCCATACCCATTCATAAATTTTGAGCTGAAAATTAAACCATCAACATTTTCATCAATATTCACATTAGCAGCACACTTATACTGGTGGAAAGAGCTGCATTAACTCACTCGCAGGTAATAATAAATGATGATAAGTATGAGTGTATGAAGTGCAACAATAAAAATAAAAATTTGTGGTGTTTTATAAGTGGATTTAAGAAAGTAGCGGGATGAAAGATTTAAATACTAAATACATTAATGTGCCATTAATGGTAACTAAAAATATAAATTGTAGCAAAATATCTAAATGACATTTTAAAATAGCCTGTACTAATAATTTCGTAGAAATGTAGCACGGCATGGCATTTAAGCTAAGTTTTCGAGACAGACAGACAAACACAACAAAATCCTAAAGCCGTCTATTTATTGCTTCCGCTACTCCAGAATAATGGTATTCTAGCCACGTCCTTCTCACTCTTTCTCTCTCCCTCGACTTCTCTCAGAGGAAATTACAGGTGAGCACGCCACTACTCCACCTCGTTTACCAGCCGCTTATTTTGGACATTTACAATCATCATTCATTATGATATTTTCTCTCTCTCTCTCTCTTTTTCTTGCCTTTTGATTTCTTCTCCTCCACCTCTTAACTCACAACCTTACCATCAAACTTGCACTTTTGCATAATAAACATTGTTTCTTGCCATTTTCTTAAAAAAGGAACTCTCAAGCCACAAGATAGTCATCTTTGATCTTTAATCATAACATTCAACTTTATATGATCGCTTTAGTACAAAGTATAATTGTTTTTTACATCTCAAATCTCAAAAGTATTTATTCGGCTGATGTCATTTCCAATTTTGAATTCATTTTCAAAATCTTTTTGAAAAATATCAGTGCTAATTATAGCCCTTAAGGGATAATAGAAATGATAAATCCATTTACAATGAATCTGATTATTCGTAAAGTAGCCAAAAACTAACCACTGACCATAGCCACATAGAATTCAAATTTTTAGTATAAAAAGGTCAAATTTTTTGTAAGATTCATCATCTTTAATTTGTAGACAAGCCAAATATAGATAATTGCTATTTAAAAAAAGAAAACACAGTTAACTGAGTTAACTGTCCATTGACTTTTTTATTCATTATTTTACCCTGGCGGTTTTCAAAATAGGAGAAATGAGAACGTTTTCATTTTGATCACGTTTCATTTAACAGACTCGACCAAAACAAGAAACAACAAAATGAGCAATTTGCCTCTATTAAATTGGTAGCAAATCAATGTAATATCCTTGTAAAAAATAATTGATACATTCGACCACCAACCACCGACAAAACTGACACCGACAAGCTTGAAGTTTGAAAATTAATGTCAGGGCTACCATATAAGAAAATAAGGGTTAAATCCTTAAAACGAAATATGGAATGACCCGGAACTTTTTTAAAAACATTTTCAAAACTGGTAGGTCATCAGAATAAAAAAACATATAATTTGAATATAATTGCTATGTACACGACATGTTAATTGATTAACAAAAAAACAAATTTAATCTCCAATCTTTTGTTCTACATTTACAATTTCCTTTTTGTGCATTCCAAACCAATAATAAGAACATATATATTTTATGTGCATTCTTGCCGTTAATATGCCGTTATATCCATCCCACAAAAAAAATTAGCATGCCGTTTATTACTTACCATTCTGCGATTGTCTAATCTGGCCTGCGCCCAAGGAATGTCTGGAGGAACATAATTGTAAAAAGTGGGAAATGTGCCGTTGAACAAGCTATTATTACTAATACTCCCGTCAGCTTGACGCCTTCCTGCCCCACCGCCTCCCCCTCCACCCCTTTGACGATACAACTGTCTGTGCAGCTGCTCATGATACAAATGATGTAAACTGGGTTGGCCCTGATTTTGTAATTGTTGCTGAAGTGCGGGCGAGCCGGCAAAGGGACTCACTATTTGGTAGCATACTGGAGAGCCTTTGTTTCCGTTCCGGGAATTGCTAAAATGCAAAACTTGATTCGCGCAGAGAATAAATAGTAAGGCCACTGTGAGTGCTGCCACGTGCCGATGCAGAAATCGACACAGGCAATTGCTCGCACACCATCTCATCTCATTAACCGTCGATAACGACACCCTCCCCCACAAACAACAACAACCGCCACTTGAGTTCACGCAACATAAAAATAATAATAATAAAATCTCTTCAAAGTATCACTTTTGTTTTATTGCTTGGATTGAATCCTGTCAAGATTAAAAGTTTTGAGAGATAGACACTTGTACATATTTATTTTTGCTCTAAGGGAAAATTTTGTTATGACAATTTTCGCAATAAAAAAGACAGCCCATCAAAAAAGAAAGATTTTATTTGATGATGCTGTGCACGGACAAGGACAAGTGATGGGATATCTTATGGCCAACTCACAAGGGAATTGATGCTGCCGATGTTTTTGCTGCTGGTGACAAGCCAGAAGCGAATGCATATCACAACATCAAGCCTCATCATCAAGCTTATTTATTCGCGCAAACAAAGTCTCCCGCACATACCACAACATCTATATATTATAAAAGTGAAAGTGAGAAAGTCACAAAAGTCACACCAAAAATATGTATGTCTATATGTAAAAATAGTCCCTGCTGAGTTGTTGTTGACTTTGCTTTTGCTGTTGGCTCCTGGTTTCAGAGTAATAATGTCAGTTTATTGGATTTCCATATAGTTTTTTAGTATTTCCATCATGATCATCTTTCTCATCATCTCTCCTTTCTCCTTATGTTTTCTTTCACTTTAACCCTTTCACTCTACATTTACTATGTAACCGTAAAAACCGCACACAACAGACAAAAAATATGTATATTGGCTCACGCGATCTCAATCACACACACATACACTCAGACACACACACAAAAAACCACTTAAGAATGCTCATCAACTCCTCCACAACCGTCAAAATAACGCCTACTCCTCCACCTCCACCTCCTATTCTATTGTTTTCCTTAAAAAAACAAAAAATATAAAATTGCTAATAACAATGGAAAAATAAGTGACAAAAAAATACAGACAGATATTTCTTTTTCATTTCAAGAATGAAAACAACAGAAAAGTATGACAAATTTGTGTAAAGACTTTATTCCGATAAATATGTGTAGGCGTACTACTCATTACACAGAAATTTTTTTTGAAGGGAAAATAACCAAAAGAGAAAAATCATGTGAACACAGACCTCTTCTTGTTACTTCTCTGCTCTGCCTGGCATAGGAGAAAGCAGAGAAGATGATGATGAAGTGAAAGCAAAAAGAGAATACAGTTCTCTTTTGAAACCCAAAACACAATGAAAATATACACCCTCGCAGCATTCACTTTCACATTGGTTCACAAACCGTGTGTATTTTACAACAACCTTGTGTAAAACGTTGAGGATCGCGAGACGACCAAAAAAATAATAATCTGAACAGCAGCAGAAGGAGGAAGATGGAAGATGACGATGATGATGAGATTCGTGATGCTGTATGGCTTGATGTTCTCTCTAAAGAGAAGTTCGTTGCTCGGCTTTTATTTTTCCTTCAGACTTGTTCCGTTTTCCACGAGGGAGCCAGAGAGAAAGGAAGAGAAGTGAAAAGAGAATGGTTCTTCTTCATCCAAAAATATTTCCTTCACACACAAGCTATTGTACAGAAGAAGAAGAAGACGGGGAAGAAAAAAAAATCATTAAATTTTTGTCAGAGAGACAGAAAGAGAGTAAAAAGCTCCGCTGCTTCTCCGCTCCGTACGTGTACAGCTTTCAGTTGTAACTCCAATTTGAACGGGAACAGCACATGGACTACTCCAAAGGAAAAAAAATAACGGCATCACAAACTCAACGGCTTCTCAGCGGCTACTACATTCTACTACTGTCCATGAAAATATGTGTGTAAATCGCACTGGTTTATTCCCTTCGGTTTTTCTAGACCAAGTAGTGCTGGTAGTAGTAGCTGTTTTTGTAGTAAAGCTCCTCCGATTTTTTTTTTCGGAGGGCCAAAAAATATTTGAGATATGTAGTTATATTTGTGTATTATATATATGTATATATATGTGTTATACTTGTATATAGACTTGTAATATTTTTTCATCATCATTTCCCATGAAAGGAGCAATATGGATGGATAGAGTATAAGGTTTATTTGCGGTGGGAGAAAGCGGAAAATAAAATGGTGCAGGGAAACGGCAGAGAAGAAGCATAATCATCTATTTTCCTTTTTTTGCTCTTCTCCTCCGTTGGCTCCTATTTATTCTTTTTTACATTTTACTTCAGAGAGTTTTACCGACATTATCATTATGATCATCGTCATTGACATGGTACATGGTATTTAGTTTGAAAAACTGTACAGAAAAATCAAAGATTATACACACAAAATAATAGTGTGTTAGAGGTTTACTTTACTTTACGGAGAAAAATATATATATATCTAAAGCTCTAGGCCTTAGCAGCATCTCCGCTCATTTTCAACAAAAAAAAGTGTAACCGGAAGTGAGCATGTTTTCTGGTGTCGTGGTGGTGAGCAAGGAGTTTAGTACTGATATTTACTGCAGTATCCGAAACCTAAAATGTATGATGGTGAATAAAAGTCAGTTAACCAGATTATGATGGAAAATGATGATGACGATGATGATGATGACGATGATGATGATGACTATGTTCTCTGTGTGTTCTAAGTTAACCCTTTATTTAGCTCTAGAGACCAACAAAAAAAATATAAGAGAGAGGTTGACCAACTTGCTATTTTAGTATGACTTATAGCTATTCTCACATTCCATGTAAAAAAATAAATCTGTCTTTTTTGTTCATTATTCATCTCCTTCTCGATTTATGCGAGCTTCCACCAAGTTCCAAGTCAAAGCGAAAGTTATGTGATATGTGAAGAAAACAGAATATTATTTTTGGGATTCCATATAATATGTGCCTATTATTTATATGCATTATTTATAAACCATTTCATCCATATTCACTATTCACTCTGGAGAGAATGATGATGATATTATCATGATATTATTATGCATCATACCTTCCTGCTTTCACTCTACACCTTTTTCACCATTCCCAAAAGAAAAAAAAAGAAAAGAAAAACATAATGGAACGGTGGTATATGTACTTATAACCGTAATTTATACTATTTTTTCATGTGGAAGCGGATATGGGAAACCCAGGTAGAAAAAAAATACCGGGTATTTTGTGCCAGTCATCATCATCAGGTATGCTGGTGTGCATTACTCTCTCGAGAGAAAAAAATGTAAAGTAGAAATTGAAAGCATTGAATGAAGGTTTAGTAGATGTATAATTTTTTGTTTCTGTTTTTTTCGTATGTGAACATCATCAAAAAAAAGAATATTAGGTACTTGTATTCCTTTTTCATATATGTTACATTAATATAGAAACAAAGTGGTTTGTAACATTAATATAGTGACAGGATCGATATATATATGAAACGGGGAATAATATGTTAAATATAAAGTTGTGAGCTACTTTCACATTTTATTTATGAGTAAATAAAAAAAATATATAAGTATATATTGTTGAAAATGCAAGTATTTTCGCGTTATATTTAGTATTATATTTTTTCATGAAAACTCTTTACTTTCTTGAAATTCTATATGATGTATGATTATTATATTGTTTTTATATATTTTTTTTACCTTTACCTTTTGTATCTAGTAAATAACAGACTAATTGTAAGTTTGATTGTAATTATGTATTTATCTGGGACAGACATGCACGGGAACTGTTGTGCTAACAAGTTTGTCAGGTGTATATACTTTTATATGATAGGTAGTTATATAGTTACATAAGTGCTATAAACAGTAAATAACAAAAGGAGAAACATAATTATAAATAAAAACGGAAGATAATTTGTGACTACATCAACAAAAGATTGTGGGAGTGAAATTTTGTTGCTCGATTTTTTTGGTTTGACAATTGCACAAAAGAGAATGAAGGTCCTATATGTCATCATTTAGTGTGAAGAAAACATATGAAAAGTGTCCACTTGAGAATTTCCATATTTTCTCTTCATTTGTTTTTGTTTTCATATAATTTTTGAGAAGGAGACAAAGAGTTTAGTTAAAAGAAAGAAAGATAAAAAATAATAGAGTAGTTTTGTCGTTTGCCTGCTTGCACTGGAACCTGGAAGTTGGAAGTAAACGGTTATGAAAAGCACGTCCGTAACGTAACAACATGGTCGTCATCAAGAGAAACAGACTGCATTAATAGGTAATAACGGTATGGAACTGACTGAACTTACTAGAGAAACGCATGCCGTTATAAAAAGCCGTTGAAACTGCCGGTTTATTTTGTATGGTTTCTTGCGGTGGTGTTTTTTGTTTCTGCTGCTGTTACCATTTATTATTATTATTTTATTATTTATTATTGCGTGCACACAACCATTTTGGTTTCCTAGTTGCTGAACAAGTATGGCGTGATCAGGATTATTTTTTTAAACTCCCTTTCTGCCAACGAAACAGGAAAAACTAGAATGTAATGTATAACAACACTACAAATTATCGGAGTTCCACCGAAAAAATATAAAATAAAAAGTGTTACAAAATAAAACTGAAACTATAAAAAAACTTATGTAACAACAGCTTCTAGATTTCAAACTCTTAAAAAATGTTGACTAAATATACCTTCAACAATTGCAAACACCTTTTTCCTCTTTTTCTTTCAGAGATTTTAATCAAAATTTACTGTTGAAAAATTGTATATATCAGCAAAGCAGTCTAGAGAAGTGTGTAATAAAAAACCAATTTTTTCTACGAGTTTTTTTTTTTGTTAAAAGAAAAAAAAATTTGTCTTTGGGGTACTGGGTACTCATACATTAAAATATAATATAGGTCATCCAATACCGTTAAAACCGTTAACAAAAAAAGAATTAACACAACATAAAATATAGTATTTCAAATATAGTCTCCTTTCATTTGTTTTAAAACCAAACATAAAATGTTATCTAAATCATCAGAGTTCAGTCCGTCATGTAAACCAAGTTGGATTTTGAATGGATTGATGGACATCATTGGACAAGTTCAAATCCCATAAAAACTTTTTTCTTGATTACTTTTTATACTTATTTTATGATGCATACCAAAAGTCTTCATATATATATCCTTTTTATGGCATGAAATGTTGTCAAGTTTAGAAAACCCAAGCATTTTGCTACCAGTTACCAGTGTTATAACTTATTACAATGTCGGAAGGAAGAAATTGGAGAAACAAGAGAGAAAAATAACGGCCAACGGCATATGTCGTTTTCGTTTCATCAATTTTCATGCATAGCTTAGTAGCCAAAAGTGAATTATTTATTTAGTTTTGTTCTATCGACAGAAAAAGGAACGCATTACTATATTTTCCTATCGTTTTTAATATGACAATGGACAATGGACATTCAAACATTCAACTTTTTCATAGTAATCTAGTTTACAGGAGGAGACACCAGTCATTTTGGCGGCTATAATTTTGTTTCATAGTATAAATTACATTATTATTTTGGACGGTGTAGTAGGCGTGTAAAGTATAAAATCTATATTTCGTACAAATACAATCAAAAATATTTTCTGTCGTCCAACAAAACCAATGTTAGTTTAGTCCAATGTCCAATGGATTATTATTATAGGCAAACTATTAGGAAAACTAGGAGAAAAAAAGGATAGTAATAATCACGTCATTTCAGAGTTTTATTTTTGAATGTTCACTATTATCATATCGTGTAACGACAACATTGACATTTTCTTTCAAATCATTAGTTTTCATGGCTATCTCTAAAAAAGCGGATATCATAATTGTCAACAAAATATCCATTAAAATATATAGTCATGCGACACTTTAAGCTTTATGCATCTGCGATTTCATTATAATTTTATTTTTATAGTCGCTCTGTTCTTCTCTCTGTTGTTGTTTCACTCGCATTTCCAAGCCTTTTTATTATTTTTATGGTGATGTTTCAACGCCAATAAAAATAGGAAAATGAGATGTTGATGAGAGTGTGATGTTGATGGGGAAAGATGATATTATTATTAGAGGATGATGCGAAAAACTCATAAAAAAGGATAATGGGTTGACTGCCATTGGAGTTTCCAGTGAAAATGATGATGTTCCATTTCACTTTATTGCTATTATAAAGCATTTTCGCTGTTTTAACCCTTTTTTCCTTTTGTTCTTTTCTCTTTGATCAATTTTTTATTTTACACTTTGGTGATTATGATCGTGATAGATGATGTGAGATGAGAGTTTATACTCTTGATCTTATGCTTTTGTTTTTGTTTTTATCTCGGCTTAAAATAATCTGCCCACATGAATTTGTCCATGACTGAACAAAAGCTACCTAACTAACTAACTGAATAAAAGATCAAAGATCATTTTGTATGTAAGCTCGTGCGACACATTTTCTAAAATACTTTGAAGCCTTTTGTTTATTTATTTGTTTGTTTTGGTAAAACCACACGACTTGATTAACTTTTCAAAAGGCAACATGTCTCATGTCAAGTCAAGATCAAAAGGATTTAAAGTGGAGAGACTTTTCGGCTTGAAAGGCACAGGAAGCAGCTGAATAATGAAAAGCTCTTTGACTTTTATTATTTCGTCGTTGGAGTATTAAAAATTTTCATATTGTTAAACGACCACCACACCGCACATAAAATATGATGGTCGCTCTTTATATTTTATTTTGCTGCTGCCAGTCAAATGGAAATTGGTGATTAGCATATTATGAGCAATTTGGTATAATTAGCGTGTGTGTGGATTTTGTAGATCAAAAGGGGTTAAAGTTAAAATTAGAAAAAAGTGAAAAGCTTAAAGAGTTTAGCAAAGTGAATGACAAAATGACATATTTTCATGTTATTTATGAATATATTTGTTTTAGAAAAGGTAAAAGTAATAAGATTAGTGACGAGTTGACGACCCAAATTTCACACGCGTGTGTGGTTGGATATTATTATAAGTACTTACTTTAGAGAAAATTGTGGAAAATTTTTCAGGATTTTTAGTATAGTATTTTTGGAGGAATAAATTAGTAGATCTGTATTTTTTATTATTATTTTCTCTCGTTAAAATATAAAAAGGGAACAAGCCGTGTAAATGTAAAGAAGGCGGAAAAACACTTGTACGACGTTAAGTAAATAATCTGTTATGGAGCAATAAAAAGGCCATAAAACCAGAGCATGGGACTGCCTTTTGCTTCCTGTTTCTTTTGCGTAAAACATAAAGACCAAGTGGAAAGAGATGTGGTGGCTTGTGGCAATTTGACTTTTATATTTTTGCACGGAGAACTAGATCTACTTTTTGGTTTAGAAAGTAGAATATTGTCACCATCTGTCGTCGTCCTCGTCGTTGTCGATGCGATACAAAAATACAGATCAGTTTTCAAATAAAATTAGATGTGCAATTTATTGCATGAATGGGCGAGCGAATACTTTTTAGGAATGGATAATGAATTATTGCGACACAAATTGATTTTTTTGGTAATGGTTATTGGACGAGCGAATGGTGATTACTATTAAAATTAATGCAAGGCAATTTGGAAAGATTGGGACTTTAAATTTAAAGGATATCGACATCGGATGGGATTTTTTATGGGGGAATATGACACTTTGTGCAAGTTAAGATGAAAAAATTTGTTTGGAATAAAGAAAAGGATATGTGGATTTTTCTAGAAACAATTTTTTCTAGTCGTCTTAAAAGCAGGTGTACTTCCACTCGACTTTTCTCTCGAGAGAGGTTAAGCTTCTTTTGATGAGGGTGAAAATGTTTTTTTTTCTTTGGAGACTCCATGATACTTGAGTTTGAGACGAAGAATATGAAAAACCCAGACAAATTGCCAATTTTTTAATATTTTTATTTATTGCTAAAGATAAAAATATAAGTAGGAGGAGAGGCAGAGATGAGGAGCAGATGTCTTTAAGTGAAAATGAGCGAGACGGTGATGACGTCTTTTGTCGGTGGTATAAGATGAGAAATGAAAAGAAATTATGTAATGACTTTTTTCCTGAATTGTGCAATATGTTATTAGCTATTTTTTTAAAAAGATAAGATGAAAGAGACATGAAACATGAAACGGATGTATCCAGAAAAATGAATAAAGAAAAGGGTCATATATAATCGGCCAATTTTTAGACAAAAGAATCAGTGTTTCCTTTTTACGGTAAAATTTTTGTATGATTATATGGTAGACAAAGGACATTAACAATTCCAGACAGAAATAAATTAGTCTCGTTATCAATTTCCTATTGACTTGTTCCTGAAATCCTGAGAAATTGGGGATTGATCGTTGCAAAAAAATAAATCTTTGGTAAAAAATGGAATGCCAAGGTTAATCTAGAAGAACGAAGCCTAAAATAAATGATAAAACAACAAAATGAAATGATGAAAGATGATGAACATTATTGCAGAAAAGACTGTTGGTTTTTTTGGAGGAGTCAAGTTTATTGGGAGGTATGATCATCATTCGCCATTCAAGTAATGATAATAATGGGAGGAAATCATGGTAGATTTCAATTTTTGACCAAATATAAATAGTGTGGTAAATGGGGGGTCCTGCCCACAGGAAAACGTCGGAGAAAAAGTGAAAATGAAAATGGTTTCCAGATAAATTCTCATTTCATCGCAGTTTCTTTCTCTCTTTCTGGTTGCTGGTGAGTTGGTGAGAGACACGGGTGGCTTGCTTTTCATGGAATTCACACGAAATCCGATAGTTTGGAAGTGGAAGGATCAAGTGAAAATGAATGGTGATGAAGAATGAAGATAATGGAATGAATTGCATATGGGCGTATATAGTATATATCAGGATTATATGTTTTGCTTTAAAAAACCGAGAAAAAATAAGAGGTTTTCTGAGGGAAAAAATGTGGATGATGTGGGTAAAATGTAAAGAAATAATCTTGTGTTTGTTTGGAAGAACACGCGAAATATTGAAAAAAGAAAGATGAATGGTGAAGATCGAGTTGATGAGGATGGTGGTGATGGAAGACGATATGGAAAAGTAAATAAAAAAGCTTTCATTTTCTGGCTGGTTTACATTGGAATTTATGCAGGTGCATATTATTCAAAGGATAGATAGATGAACATGGAACAATGGAGAAAATAAATAAAAAACGGGTTTATTGCTTTTTGTTGAACGTTGTGTGTTGTATGTAGGAAATTTCAACGGAAAACCTGAAGGGTTGGTAGTTGGTGTGTTAAATATTCAAATATTGAAATTTAAGGATCTTATACGTTTTTGGGAAAAAAAGTACCTGATATCGAGATCGTAGTCCCAAATTCCCAAGGTCTTTTGGATGTAGAGAAGAAGCTGTAAAATAAATATGTGGGGGCGGATACACTCGAAAATATAAATTGTGGAGGGAGAATGGGAGGAGATATGAAGAAGCCCTTGACAATCAACTTGTTATTTTTTTACTGTTAAGTGTTCAGAGATTCTGAGCGTAGGCGGGCTTTTGTTCTATGGATGATGAAGAAAGTCCCTTATGAGCAGAGTAGTATATAGATATAGATTTAATTGAATTCAATATTAAATTATTAAAGATGCTTTCAGATTTTTTTTTGTTGTGTTAAGTTTCCCGGTGCCGGATATGTCATGTATTTTTTAGAGTGGAGTCAAGTCTTTGAGAAGAGGGATGGATGTGAAAATATATATTATGTAGTGCTCGTCTACTAACTACCAACTTGCCTTTGTTTTATTTTCTCTTGTAGAATTTTTTTTGCACTTAACTTATCAAACTGAGAAGAAGGCAAGGAGAAAGGAGGCAAGAACTCATTAAAAATTCATGGGACGTGGCTTCCCTTTTTTCTCAAGATACCTTTAGTCTTACTACATCTTCTGTATTTTTATTGGCCTTGAACTTGATCGTTTTTGGATTTACTTCTACTTTTCCCTTGCTTTTATTTAGAGAACAAATAGGAAGAAAACCATTTTGTTTTAAAATTCTGTTTTAAAAATAGGTAGTTATGTAGAGTTTCTTTTAAAAGCTTAAAAACGAAGATGGAATAGAACATGAAAGAAGGATTATGTGGACCAATGGCAAGATGGAAAGAGAAATACTCACACGTCAAGTCAACGTGACCTAATTTTTTTTTGTTTTAAAATTTGTTAGACAAGTTAAGTTGTATGTAAGCCATTGTGTAAACTACCACCGGTTACGTGTAATTCTATTGTAAGTATGAATATGTAACTCAAGCTTTGCCTCAAGATTTAATTCCATTCTGGGTAAATAGCATTAGCATTAGAGTTTCATAAGAAATTTGGTTTATGTAAAATAAAATGTGAGTTGTGAGTTGAAAGTAGAGAGAAAATAGAATCCATGCTGTTTGTGAATAGAAGACTTAAGACGTGGTATTTGGTATATGAATATTCTGAATATTATGTGGTATAGCTTGAGAGTCTGGTTTCATAAAGAAATATTAAAAACTATACAATGAGCTATTGTCAAGTTTTCGGCTTGGCTTTCTCGGTCACGTTGTTTCTTGTCGGGATGTAACGTGAACTCTTATGAAAGTGGAGAAGGATTACACTTACATTTATTCCTAAAAGTTAACGAACACTTATTTACTGAAAGTGTACAGGAATAAGAGAAACTGTGATTGTATTGTATTGCACGCCTACGGAATATCTATCTACATGTACGTATAACAATTGTGGTTTATTATTGCAAATTGAAAAGAAACATCTTCATCCTCCTCACTATTACAATCACTATTTATATCCTGTCATTATTTTAGCATTATGTGTACGCACTTGTATTTTTTTAGCATACCTACTTATGTATATATTTAAAAAGAAGAAGGCGTCACAAGAACTACCGAAGAACCAATTCCTGTCAACTTAAGCCAAGCCACTCATCTACTCTATTTTTTGTAAGCTGCCTTTGATTGTTGGCTAATTGGCTAATAGGTAATAATTCTATATGAATAATTCGATTGTATGCTATTTTAGATCGGGTTTTTTAAGCATGTACATGTACTCATATTATGAAAAAATACGCCGTTGAATTTCAAAGAATTGTGTTAAAATGTAAAAAAAGCGGTCTTTCTTTGATTTAATTCTGAGAAATTGGATGGAATGACATGAAGTTTGAAACTGAATCGGTTATTCGCACTAAATTGTTTAAATAGTTACGCCATTTTGTTTTGTACAGGACTATTATACTACTTCTTTTATAAAATATCTAGTTGTAGTTTTGTACTTTTAAAATTCTTCTTACAGTTTCAAATTTCAAAGGTACTGCATACGTGTAAGTAGGTAAAGAAAATATTGTTTAAATGATTCAACACTTTCATAATCTTTTGTTAGGAAATCGAAAACTGCGCAATTAGCTATTATAAATTAATAAACAAATGACGCATTCATCACCTTAATATGACTGATTACCACAATACTTTTCAATAAATTGTTTTTGTTCTTTTGAAAACAAGAAATTAACTGACTGATTACCTAACTTCCTTTCTTAAACTTATTCAATCTACTGACGCAAGTCTTGTTTTCTTACTTTATTTTTTTTTTCATGTGAAATGTCCTTGATAATTTTTACACTCTTCCTAATTAATTCTCACTAAACTCTTTAGCATCCCTTTCACTATTTAATATTTCATCTTTTGTAAAAAACCCCATTTAGATTTCTCAAGAAAACAGACCACAGCGCACAGGGACAGCGGATGTTAGAAAACGGACAACGGACGTCAAGGTAAAAAAACAAAATTTATATAACTTTTTTTTCTCTTTCCAATCAACTAAAAGTACCCTACTTTCACTCTCACTCTAATCACGACAGCTCTGAAAACTTGTCTGAAAAACCTTTTCAGAATAACAACAACAACCACAGAAGCAGAAGAGTGCTTCTTCGTCTTGATCAGACCTCAAAAGCCTAATAGCCTTGAAGCTTGAAGTATAAAAAGGAAAAGTCTAAAAAAAGCTCTTTCAGAATATGTAAGTATTTCTTTATACTTGTTTTTTTCCACTCTTCTAATTTCTTTGAAGCTTTCTATCAATTTGTAAGTCTTTCAATTCAAGCCTTTTTCCCAAGAAAATATATATAAGAATCTCTTTAGCGGTTTAAAAAATGCTATCTGCGTATGTATCTCCAGAAGAAAATAAAGCGTAGGCGATTAGATAGTAGTAGAGATGACTTGACGGTTATAAATATAAATTGATATGAGCCCTATAAAAATCCCTTTTTCTACGATGCCCAAAATGTAATATGGATTGATAGAAAGAAGAAGAAAAAACGGTAAACTACTAGATTTTGGTTTTCGCTTGGTCAGCTCATATAAAAAATAACCCAGAAAATTTATTTCAATCTCAAACTATTTACTGGTATGTCAGTCATGGGGTCATTTTTTAAGAGAGAAAAAAAACAAGAAAAAAAGCTTTTCAAATAAGCTTGTCTTTAAAATAACCATCAATTTTCTTACTTTCTTCGATTTCCTCTTCTTCTTCTTCTTCATCTTGTTGTTGTCCTCGTTGACGAGATGAAGAAGCAGCCCACAGCTTGCTTTTTGGATTCCCATTCCCATCACATCCCACCAGTCCCTTCCTCTGTTGACGTCCATGTTGTTGAGGTCTTGGCGAATTGAATGGCAGACGGTGTTCCATAGCCCAGTTTGTTGCTTCACCAGAATCCACTTCAACCACCAGAAGATGTTGTCTCTCAAAGTGGTTGTCACAATTCCGCTTCCTCCATCCACCTCCTCCGTTTCCACCTCCGCCTCCAATAAGACCCCTTTGAGCAAGCTTCTTAATCAGGCGAGACTTCAAGTGGGCAATCGTCTTTTGAAGGCGGACAATTGTCTGAAGAAATGGTAGTTATTTTTGAAAAGTAAACAAAAAAAAACACACAAAAAAACGGTTAATTATTTAAAACTAGAAAATATGATTAATATTTTTTTCTAAGGGTCACCAAAAAAACAGGAAGTTAGTATTACAAAGGGTTATTCAATTAGAGAGCACTAAACTTACAATCGGTAAAGACCTCATAGTAAAGCAGTTATTCAAACCACAAAGAAAAAATATTTTTTATTATATGCAAAAATTTTTTTTGCTGGATAAAAAGATGAATAAGGAAATGAGCTATACAAATTTCGATCCGACCTGTGCAGCAGTCAAGTAAAGAAAGAGAATCAAGTGAAGGAAGACATGTTTCGTGATGATGAGGCGAGAAAAAAATAGTAAATCAAAGCATATCACAATTATATTAGATGTCTCTTACTTTTCAAAGCGCTTATTCTACAGTTTTGTCAGGATCATGACAAGAAGAAGAAGGGAAAGAGGACACACAATATATTGTCCATGCTCATGTGTCCATTATAAAAAGATATCTTGTGTTAACATTACTACACATTATGCAAGCTTTAGGTAGATAGAAAAATAACAAGCATCTAGCCATTTTGCTAAAAAATAAAGTCTTATTTATTGAGAGACTGTGAGACGATGGGACGATGCGATAGATGGAGAATGGAAGAAGATGGCTAAAATGTATTTGTTATTATTTCTTGTTCGATCAAGACACTTCTTCTTCAATAGGGCATTGTACATTCCAGCAGTAGACCAGTGGAAGTTGGAAGTAGAGAGAGTAGCACTGTGAAATATATGATATGACAATTATAATAGGTGGATAGAGAGGGAACGAGAGAGAGGAGAAGAAGAGAGCGATAAAATATTGTGGAATAGGAAATGTGATGATGACAGGAAAAAAGAGGTTAAAAGCATTTTTAATATTGTTTTATGCATTAGTTCTCATGCTGAAATAAGTTTTTATACCCGAGAGACGAGAGACATCCATTTTTATTTTGGCATGGGTAATTGGTTGAAAGTTAATTTGCATGCTTGCATGCATGCATTTTTTTAACCTTCAATTTTATATCTGCAGAGATGTTATAGAAGTCTATTTATTTGCTATGTAGTTTATTTTTTAGAGAGGATTTCAAAATAGTATCATCTTTGTCTATTGTATTTGTAGAGAGTAGAGATGTATTATTTTTGTAGTCCGATCTTTTCGATTTAGTTTTGCTGCGTCAGTCAGTCAGTAGTGTGAAGTGTATTGGAGCATTTATTGTGGAAGGATCAAATTTAGACTGAGAGATTGAGGGAGAGACTGATGATGTGTTATAACTGTAAAAAGTTTTAACGTCACCAGGTTTTTGTCTTCGTCAATGCATTCCTTTCCCTTTTTTCCTGCAGGTTTTTACGTAAGTTGGAGATTTTTTAGAAAAGTTCAAGAAAACTTGTGTTTACGTGTTTATTGAAATGTATACACAAAAGGAAGATTGACACTATGATGACTTATGATAAATAAATGAAATGATTTGAAATAATACATCGAAGTTGCAAGTAGAAACTCTGTCTAAATATGTTGTTTAAAAATATTAATAAATAATAATAAAAATTCTCCACATAATTTAAATATCAATTCTACTCAGGTTCATCTTAGTTAACTGGAAAGAGTTTTTTACACATCACCTTCCCAAATTATAACCTTTTACATGAGCAGTACTCTTCAGTCTTCATAACATCTCATGAAACATAAAACTCAAAAAATTAGGTACCGCGATTGGCAATTTGCATAGATCCCATGTCGTTCAGTCGTTCACACAAATAGACTCAATTTTCTAGTACGACCAACGACTGCTACTACTGTTGACTGTTATAATACCAGCCACATTTCATGTTATAATTTGAATTTTAAAATGACGATATCATAGCTTCACTTTTGTAAAGCTCTCAACTATTTTTATATTCAGGTCTGCTTTCTATGTTTTCAGTATAGTGCTATTGTAATAATATGTAATGTAGATGCATTAAAAAATTTGGCGGTACATCTTTCTCGACCTTTCCATTCTCCTGATTCCGTCCAACACTGCCTTTGCCAGCCAACCAGCCAAAGAGGGACAATTTTAGATAAGCTGATGATGATGATGATGATGGTCATGATTAGATGCTGTGCAAATGCAACAACTGCAGCAGCACTTGCAAAAGAGAAATGAACAAGGCATTCATCCATCAAGTCAGCTCATATAACAAGTTATTATTTGTCTCAAATTTTTTGGCATCATGGAATGGAAGAGTGGAGTCGAGTGGCGACGTGTTCCTTCAATCCTTTCCTTTTCATCCTCTTGTTCGTCTCTAGTCTCTACAAAATAGATGAATATATTTTCATTCTAATTTATTTTACAAAAATATTTCAGTTTGCAGATTGCTTACACGTGCAATTAGGTATGCTGCTATTTATAATGTGCAAAATACAAAAGAAGAGTTTTTTAGTCTATGTAAAAGCTTGGATAGTGTTTTAATTGAATTAAGGTAGAAATTGTATGCAGAGGAAACGTTTATTCAGGAATGGAATCACTGATAAGCATGAAGAGCCAAATAAAAAAATTTTGGGTCCTGTCTAAAAAAAATTTATGAATGTATGAATTCATTTCATAATGTAATGGCTTGCACTTTTATATATGTCTTATGAATAGTTCAGAAATAAAACGTTTTTTAGTGAGTTAGGCTTTGGCTTAGAATTTGGTCATTTCTTAAATTATACTGTGATGTCATTTTTCATTTTCTTTTCCAGTCTATTCTCAGGTTATTCAGAGAGTTAACTGTAGTCGATGTCAATGACTCACAATCAGTTTATGTCTCCGTCAAATAGTTAGGTATTGATTTTCTTATCGAGTATATCCGGGGTACTCACGTTACAGTCTGTCTAATAAGGTAATATTGAATATTTTAATGCTAGCTAATTTTGATCGTTTTTTAGCTGTCTCGAATCTCGAAGAAGAGGTGATGGAGACGATTGTACATTTTATAATCCTTTTTTGACGTTATTTCTATTCAATGAAAATTATATTGGCGGCGACTGTCCATGATTTTTTTTTCTTTTTTGTTTCGTAGTCGTCTGTGGCTACGACAAGTTACAGTTTCCAGTAGTTGCCTCGTGTAAATTGCCGGCTCTTTAGCGCTGATTTTTTCTTTCTTTCTAGATGAAAATCACGTACATTAAAATATGAACAGGTTAGAAGCTAACGGCCAAAATTAGATGATTATAATCCTCTTTGTCTTGGTTACATTATGAACATAATATCTTAATGTGTCTGTATTCTGCAATAACTGATCTGTGTTGAAATAAGTTGCTATTATATAATCAGCCGACGGAATGAATGTGGCAGATGTTCTGTTTAAATCTTTAAAAAAGTCTATAAAAGAAAGAAGAGAACTTTGCGGTATTTTTTTATGCATTTTGATATTAGCAACTTTTTGGCAGATGAATATTTAATTGTTGTAATTATGATCTTAATATGTCAAGAAAGGTATCTTATACGCAGGAAATCGTTAAGGTAGTAATGGTAAAAAGTTGCATGGAGCGTAATAAAGGTTTGATTGTTCATCTTGAATTTAAGTATGTCCATTAATATGATGTATACTTTAAAGTTAGTTGGTTATTTCTCTGATATTATTTTAGGGTTTCATATACATAATGTGGAAAATTTTAAGATTAAAAAGCATGCTTATTTTAGCAAGATACCTATTTGTTTTCATTTTTAGACGTGATATTTGCGCAGTACTTTATTCAATGTCCACATCAAAATTGAACATAAAACGCTATTTACTACGTTTTTAGTAAAACATGCAAAAATGTAAACACGTTGGGTCATTTTGTAAGGATTTGAATGCAGAGATGCACAGGAGATTGTGCTAAATTGTTTACTTTAAGTTTAGTTTTTTTAGTCTTGTAACTTTTAATAGATTTAATATTTTATTCATTCAACAGTATCCATATAAACAGTTATTACAGTTAAGTTTATTTGCTTGCTTCAAATTATTAGTCCACTTTGTTTTTCTAAAACGATAGTAAACAATTAGTTGCCTGACATTTTTGAGTAGACACTGTCGGTCGACTAACTAAAGACGAATGTCATTTTCTATTAATAACTTGTAAATCTACCAAAATCTCTAATAATAACTAGCATTAACTATTCATGTAGATCATAGAAGAATACCAAGGTGACGATGGAAAGATTGGAGTTTTTCTCATAGCAAAAACATCCCTTTTTCCCCATTACATATTAGTTAAGAATCAAGAACAGGGAAATGAATGCATCCTAAAATCCGGGTGAACTCAAAGATCATAAAAATAATGTCTGATGACCGTGGGGTCATTCCTACAAACTGTTTAAAAGTTATTTTTAAAGAAACGAAGAGTAAATACCGCTTAGAACAATGCTGGCAGTCAGTCGGAAACATTTCACACCTTTTTCTTACCATACAATTTCATTCATTCATCTTTAGTTTCTCGTCCTTTTGTCTTGAGATTCAGAACTGCCAACTGCCTCTCTCAGTATTTACCTAAATAACAAGCAGGTCTTTGTTTTTCGTCTTTGTCAGTCAAGCGGAAAGTAATTTATACATTTTATTTGTCTCTGTCTGCTGCTGTTTGACTTATTGTAAATTATCCATGATGCCAAACTCTTTCGGTTTTCCTTTCCCTTTTCTGCATTGATCCTTTTGATTTTCAATCTCATATTGGCTGTTAAATACTTATGTGTAATGTCTGCTCACTTGCTACTTGTTAGAATAGCATTTTGACTTGTTATTTGACTCGGTCTACATTCAAAATGTTTTCATTTTCATGCTTATTGGAAAATTACCAGAGAGAACTGTGAAGTGAACAAACTCATTGAAAAATTATCGGAATAGGGAGGAAGATATTGAATAGGTAATAAATGATGAAATTTGAGAATGAGTCTGAAGAAGGAGTAAAAAATATATTTAATATAAATACAGTCTTTAAAATCTATTTTAAAATATAATGTCACTTTATTGAATTGGTATGCATTTACTTGTCAACGCTATAAGCTATGTACTGTGTAAACCAACTATAAAGTCAATACTCAATTTTGTTTCATGGCTGCAACGCAAAATATTTTTAAAAATTGCTATTGCGTTTAAATTAATTAGAGATTATGAAGGATTTTCAGCTGCCAAAAATTTTCCAAATTGTATGTGTTTAATGCTATTTGGCCTGTTATATTAATATTTGTGTATCTTTATATTATATACATGCTATACTAAAACTCCTGTCTTCAGGGGATCCACATAATTTGCATTTAATTTAGCCAGTTGCAGTTTACATTACCATTTCACATTCTATTTATCACTTTTTTGTTCGTCTCTCCTGTCATGTTTCATTCTCCTCTTATCTTTCTTTTTTCCAGCCGTTTCTCTTCCTCTCAACAACGTGTTTTATGTCATTATCTCATGTTACGTCTAACGGCCTCCTCGCTCCTCACATCTCAAATTACTTTACATCACATTTTTTAATTAGTCATTAGTTAGTAGCCATAGGATATGTTAGGAGGAAACCAATTAACAAAATAGAACATAAAAGAACATGAAAATTTTCATTTTCAAACAAAAAATTCCATTATGTATTTTAGTTTCTTTTTCAGCAAATATCAATTAGCATTCAGCATTCCATAATGATTACCCATGGGCCATCACACGCTCTGATTCAACCTTACAGCGAAAGCAAATAACAAATAAATACCACCCAATCAATAAAATATTTACAATTTACACTGCAAACATTCTTTTCAGAATTTAACATCAAAAACCAAAAAACTCCAGCTTTAAATTCCAATTTATTTATTTGTAACAGACAGCTTTCCAGAACAAAATCTGATTTTTTCCTTTCAACTTCTACAAAAGTCCATTTACTTCAAACCGTTTCAATTTAATACTCAAAAAATACACACAAAATGCCTGTCCCTCTACAAAACATACAAACAATTTTGACCCATGGGTACACACTCAAGTCAAGTCACTAAAAAGAGAGGAGTAAACACACCTGTCAAACCCACACACTCACTCTCACAAAATCAGGCATATCAACATTTTCTATCTACATATTTGCAATTCTCACGAATTCCCCCATCGCAAAAAAAAAAACAAAAGCTCACAAAGCCTTTTCCCATTTCCCATTCTCACTTCCATTCCAAAAAGGCAAACAAATAAGCAGGTATTTTTACTTTGCACAAAAAAGCTCTTTTGCTTCTTCGTCATCATCATTCCCATTCCCAAATCCCATTCCTCTTGTTATTCATCGTGTCGTGCTACAGGGAATTCCCCGAAAGAACAAGTCAATCTTTTCCACCCAGAAGCGTAACAAGCATAGTACCTATTTATTACCGAGTCATTGACGAGGTTTTAGGAATGGCTAAGGTGTCTGTCCGTCTGTCTGTCCGTCTGTCTGTCCGTCTGTCTGTCCGTCTGTCTGTCCGTCCGTCTGTCCGCACGATAACTCAAAAACGGTTAGAGCTATTTGAAAAATTCTTTCAACAATCG